>JAZKJV010000236.1:0-128541 GCA_037367405.1 Ottelia alismoides
TGATTCTCTCACCATCTCTATATGTACCTTCTCGCCCTCAGCGCGGAAAGATACCTTCCATGTGTCATAATTGAAAATGGCCTTTGTGGTCTCCAAGAAAGACCTTCCAAGATACTCCAAAAGCATATTTTGACCTTTGTAGGGAATTTCATGTCTATGACAGTAAAGTCCACTGGGAATTGCAGACCCTGCACGGTTACGATAACGTTCCTCAAAATGCTCCTAGGTCTCTTTATGGATCTATCAACAAACTAAAGGATCGAACAGGATTTGTAAAGAGGACCTAACTCGAGCTTATCGATTAAATAAGATGGTAAAATATTGATAGAGGAACCGTTATCAAGAAGAGTACGATCGAATGCGGCTTCTGAAATCTCGCATCTGACACAATGTACTCCTGAGTCCTTCTTCTTCTTTGGAATTCTATTCCGAATCATGCAGGAGGAAGCCTTGGTCAAAATGTGCTTCTCAATTCGGGGCTTCTTCTTCCTACGTGTTATACATCTATTTTTCAGCTGTTGCTTAAGTATAAGGAAGTGATCCAAGGCATCATGGAGCGAGATTTTCAAAAAGATGTGATCTTTTAGTAATTTCTCAGATTCTGGAGTAACATCATTCTTTTTGGATTTTTTCGTGCCTTTTCCATACAAAGCCTCGAGAAAAGGGACAACTTCGGGAACAAAATCCTCTTTTTTATTACAATCGGGATCAACTTTTACATCAAGAGTATCAGAGTTATCTACAAAACTCTCTAAAACAGGAAAGGACATATCAGCTTCGAGTGTGTCTTCATGCCTGGCGTGATATCATCGTCTGATTCGCCTAAGTCCATATCGACCGTCTCAGCATCGCTTCCTTCTCCTTGATCATCGAGTGGTTGATCCCTATCGTTCTGGTTCTCCTCCTCAACCTCTGTATCATGGTCTGGCTTTCGCTCCTCTTCCTGTGACATCTCCTCCTCTCGATCAGGTTTTTGTGGTGATCTACCGCTCCTGAGACGAATGGAGTTAGATAAAAATTCAGGAAAAGAGATCATACCTATTGTGTCGTCTACCTGATCCGGGTGCCTACTTTTGTTGTTTGGGTTCATCTGAGGTTGTGCGGGGAGAGTGGTCTTGGGCGCTGTTAACTCATCCAGATGATGCTTAACCCGCTCCATCTCAGTCTTGTGGGTGATTTGAAGCGTGCTCAGCATGTCCATGATCTGGTTCAGTGCTAGGGCTTGCGAAGATGTTTCTGGTTCGGCGCGGTAACCCTGACTTTTGACTCTCTTGTGCCGTTGTGTTTGCTACTACGAAGCGTACTGTTGAGGAGATTGTTGTGGCGTATATGGAGACTGTTGCTGCTGCCAGTGATAATTGGGTTGTGATTACAGAGCAGGATGATGAATAGAATGTGATCTCTGATAGACATTTTGGTGAGACTGCTGCGTGTAGTAATGTCGATGCTGATAGTGCTGACGTCCATGCTGCGGATGCTGCTGGTGATGTACGCTCGGAGAAGGAAACTGTGAAGCTGGCTGAATCAGAGCGTACCATATTCCGTTGATCTCAAGAATGGCTTGAGAGTCAACATCAATGTCTCTCGGGCTGGTGATCTGGTTAGGATTGGCATGAGACTGTTCCTTAAGCCAATCAATCTATTGAGTCTTCGGCTCGCTATGGACGAAATGGATCTGTCGAGTGGGTGGAGTGGGTAAAGATCTCCGAGTAGGTTGTGTAGTAGAAGAAGATTGAGCTTGAAGATACTGATGTTGTAGTTCTGTCACCGTCTTCGTAAGGTCACTCAACTGCTGAGGCAGAGATGAAAGTTTCTCCAACTCTTGCAGCGACTGCAAGTCCTAAACTTGCTTCTGAATCACATCTACCAACGTTAACTTCTCACTGATATATCCCATGTTGGTGTTGGATTCAGAGTCTGAAATATTTACCACCTTACGATGTTCTCGGTGATGCGGTGGCTATGGGGCCTTCTGGAATGCCTGAGTAGAGTCGACGACTCTTGAGATTTCTGCCATCCACTCGAAGATAGTCCAGACAGACTCGACATCCCGATTCAGATAGCTGCCGCCACATGCAACACTTACAATCCCCTGTATTTCCGCCTGGAGTCTTCCAAAGTAGTTCTACACTAGAACCTTCATCGGTATCTCATGATGAGGACATCTCTCATTAAGATCCTTGAATCGATCCCACGCCTCGTGGAATGATTCGTTCCGCAACTGAGTAAAGTTGGAGATCTGACTCCTCATCATGTTTGTCCATCCAAGAGGAAAAAAATATGCTAGAACATGGACTTTAGGTCAGTCCACGTAGAAATCTCTCTCCCCAAATGACTGAGCTAGTAAAGCACCTTATCTGCTAAAGGGAAGGGAAAGGCTTTGAAGCGAACGGCTTCCTGCGTAACTCTAGGGTAATTAGCCGTACCACAGATCATCTCAAATTATTGCAAAAAGGTAAAAGACTCCTCTGTGGCATTCCCATAGAACTTGGGAAGCAGTGAGATGAATGACGGATGTAACTCATATGGCCCCTGATTCGGTGACAACCGAATCCAATGATGTAGAGTTCTGGCACCCGGGTCATACTCATCTCTGAGTGTCACGTGAACCACAACAGGTGGCAGTGGGTTCTCGGCTCCTGCTCTGAGTGCAACGATCTCAGCTCGCGACTCATTCTGCACTCTGAACCAGTATCAAATCTGAATATTCCTCTGCTGCAACGTATCGAGAATCCTGGTTGTGATATCTGCGGCTGGATCTGATCTTCCATTAACATGTTTTTCCTCAACTGGTCTCTCCTCTACTGGCCCCTCTCCACGAGCCACCTGCTTCAAATCTTCTGGAAAGGAAAACTTCTCATAAAAACTCAGAGAAAAATTGGCTGGAGAAAGCTACGATAAATTGAGGTGGGGGTCTGCCTCAAAAGATGGGATGGGAAGCGAGGAAGTCTGGTTCTGACTCTCCTGGGGATCAGATGGGACCAACTCGAAAAGAGGGTCATCCATAGTCTGTGAAGATGTACAACGGACGATGAAAGATCGAGAGCTTACAGAGTCTGAGAAAAATAACCATCGAGTCATCATCTTCGATGTTAAGTGGATAATAGGGATTGCAGGATGTCAAATCAAGAGAGATGGGAGAAGGCGTATAAGATACGGTAACTCACGCCTCACAGGCAAACAAAAAGCAAACCCTGTATTCACCAACACAACTTGATGAATGAATGTGAGTTCGGTCATTTATCTTGTCGGTTTTAGGGTTATTTTGGCATACAAGTACTTTCACAAATTACCGTGAGCTGATAGGTGCTCGGAATTTCCCCGCAACACTGTCCCGAGTCTTTACAAAAAACCACCTATTCTCAGCCAGTATGGGAGTAAGTACAGTCCGTTTCTGGCTACCCGTGTTACTTGGGGACGGAGCCTTACGCAGTTTCCTCTAAACCCCCCACTCTGCTAAGTAAACTCGGACCATTTCCGGCTACTCGAGCGTACCTACTGAAGAAAAGGGATCAGGTGTATGGACTAAGTAGTATCTTGAAGGAAACACGGACTTTGGTTCTAACCTTAAGTGTCCTCCCTCACTCACAATATCTGGAAATGTACCTGCAGTTGAAGTGTGGGGATTACTCTTCTAAAGCAAATGATCCTTACATTTCTTTTAGAATCAGATATTTAAGCAGTCCCGATTTTATTTTCGATTTTCTCTTTTTTTTTGAATTTTTTCAGAAAATCGTCTAACAATTATTATTATTATTATTATTTTTATCCTAAAAACATGCACCTAGGTCGCGAGTCCTAGAACTAACTACGAAGGCACAAGCATACAGAAAAATATATCAAAAAACACCTAAGCATGCACCTAGCCTCGTGAAAAACTGCGGAAAACCGGCGATGCGAGAAAAACTGTGGTGGGTGCCCTGCTCCCCAAATGCACGGCACTCAGTGAAGCAAGCCACGAGAAAAAGGGAGGGGAGGTACGGGTCGAGATGCCCTTACGGGGCCCCTTTCTACAAAATACAAAAACACAGGCAAGTGCCCTTATTTTTTAATTACAAAAATATTACAAGCAAAAACTAGCTAATTCTTCCCTCAGCAATCGACCCATGAGAGAAGGGGTCGGTCTCTACACTTTCAACTTCTTCGGCTTCCGAGGAAGCCGACTGAACCTGCAGGCCCTACAAAAATTAGTTAGGAAAAAGAAGAAACACACAAAAAGTCGTAAAAAATCGGAGAAACATGAAAAATTGTAAAAACAGAAGAAAAGGCCGTGAAACAGAAACCAATCGTAAATTGAGAAAGAAACAAAATTTGTAAAACCACGAATATCGGAAATTTTCGAAAATAAAGTTAAAAACCGATGTAGAAATAATGCCTCCACGACAACGACACCAATTTGATAACGCGGCTTTTCTAACGGTGAAGATGTCAGTGGTAGAAAACCGCTGAATCAAGAGCTGCTAGATCAAATAAAAAATCAACAAAATAGGAGAGAGAGAGAGAGAGAGAGAGAGAGAATGAGAATATGCAGCTTCTCTCTCCTATTTCGTCTATACTATGTTATTTTGCTAGGTAAGTGTGCCTGGGTCGAATCGTAGGAGGCAGAATATTAATACTTCGATTTTCGATAAAAGAAATAAATCTCGAAAATATTTTTTTCTTGATTTTTCCTCTCTTTGTTTCGTCGAAAATCAAACTGACGAAACAAAGCTAAGAAAAATCATAAAAAAATAAAAGAAATGTTTCTTGGATAGTTGGATAACTACCCTAAAAATTCAGGAAGAAATATAACAAAAATGATGTCCAAAACACCCCTACAAGCCAGGGGTATAACTACAAAACAAAAATATATGTTCTATTACAAACCGATCCGTGGAAAGGACTAAAATGCAAAAAAATAAATTTTATTGCATTTAGGTCCCTGCACAGGGACCTAAATGCAGTATCTAGAAATTTCTGGAGCGGAATGAGCTTCTAGATCTTCTCTGGGTTTAAGTTGCAAATTTTCTACCCCTTCAAAATCAACGGCTTGAATTCGATTATGTCTCGCGATCTAGACCGCCCACCAGAGACACGTGGCGCGAGCCTGTACGATCTGGCATTCTTGGAGTTCTTTTCTTCCTCCATGCAGCTGGCGACGAGGACGACTTCTCCGATTTATCACCGACGAAGGGATGGTTGAATGAACCTCCTGCAGTGCCAGAGAGGTGACTCCTTCACCCCTCGAGCTCGCATGCGGGTGAGAAAGCGGCGAGGACGTCGGAGGTGGCTGGTAAATGATGAAGAAGATGGCTCCTGTACATGCGTGTAGCCGAAGGTTTTGAGAGAGGATCTCGAGATTATTTGTTGCAGGGAAGACTCCAGATGTTGAATTTGATGCTCCTGATGTATGAATAAACCTGCAAATGAATGTTTGGATGCTCGATTCACCAAAGAATCGGCTAAAATATGAAGATTTGCATATTTTCAAATAATTTCCAGGAAGTGTATAACAATGAAAATGAAAGAAAGATGGAACACGATTTTGATGGAATTCGAATGAGATTTGAGGGGTGATTTGGTTATGCATCTAAGATGGAGGATTCTAGATCCTAATTACGTACTTAAGAGAGTTAAACTCGGGATGCATATAGAGAAATAAAATATCCAAGATGGATGAATACATGTGGTTGCAGGGTGTAGGACCTCTGCTAATTTTCGCTCGACGGGGCGGCTTCCCGAAGCTCGACGATGCGCACAACGGCGATGCAAGGCCAAGATGGACCTTGGAACCTCTCCTCCATCAATCGTCTTCCACGCGTGAGCCTTAGTCAAAGTTGTCACCTCTAGAGCAAGGCAGAGCACAACGTTGAAGGTGGGGTGACGACCAGTTGTGTTTCGGAAGCTTAGCTCAGGAAAAGTTAGTTGGGAATGGGGAACTTGGTGAGGATTTTATAGGCGATCAATAGAGGGTGTTAGTAGATCAATGATGGGCGTGGATCTGGGATGTTAGAGGAAGAGGATCGACGGATTAGATAGGAGGAAGAGGTTAAGAAGTTGCGTGGAGAAGAAGGCAAAGATGGGTGGTTGGAACAGATCAGGCCGACCTTCTGGAAGAAGAAGGTCCTAGGTGCTGATACGTGTCAGCACCTGGTTGGTCAGATTCAAGAATTAACTCTTTAATTAAGGAATAAATAGTAATAGCTTTATTTTAATTAGGTACAAAAATGAAAAATGTAGATAATTAAATTATCGAAATTATGGTATAAATTAATTTTAATGAATACGAAATATAAATATTACATTAATAAATAAATATAATTTATACTTTTAAAAGAGGTTTTAGATTTTTAAATTAATAAATTAATAAGTAGTATATTAATTTTATATTTTCTTAATTATTAGGTTAATAAATAAAGTATATACATTTTTTTGTGGATTTTAATAGATTAATTTAGATATATTAATAAATACAAGTATAAGTCATATAGTGTGTTAGGGTTTTAGATTTATTTATTATAATAAATAATCTCCAAAAATTATGAAATAAATTACGATTAAAATACAAGATCAAGAAAATAATTAGAAATTATAAAAATCTTTAAAATAATAAATAACGTGCTTTAAATAAAATAGATAGCCCAGAAACCTGGTTGTGGTTTAGTCCCAAAATCGACTTTTTGCAAACGGACTTCGATTTTAGTGAAATCACCTTCATTAATTAGAGAATATTATTTTATGAACTTTAAAGTTGAGTAGAGTGAAATTGGAGTTCGTATGAGCAAGTTATGATGTTCGGAATTTTGGATTTTGAGAATTTACAAGTTGGATTTCTTGGCATATACAAGGTAATATTTTTAACTTATTTTTATGTTTTTTTCTATACATTTTTAGAAATAATAAGAAGAAGAGTTTGGTGAAGAATATGTTCATATGAATTAATTAAAAATCTTTAAAGTTTTGATATTTATTGGATAATTAGTGGAGAATGTATGAAGTATGGAATTAATTATTTTTATTTGTTTTCTTCCTTAGCTCTCCCTACTTATTTATTTGTCGACCAATCCATGCTGACTTGATCTCGTGGATTAGGTTATAAATATATCTTTCAGCTATATTTATTTTACAAGTCATATTGTACATATATACATATCTACAATTTTCCTTTATTTATATTTTCTTTATTTTTATTCTTTTATTTATTTGCATGATTTTAATGCATAAGAGTGCGTTTTTATTCATGAATGATATTTTGCTAAAAAGTGAAATTTAATGGATATTTACATGTATTTGCTAAGGGTTTTAAGATAAAATGCAGACAGAATGTTAATGAATCTTGGATATATCATACACCTACGTCCATATAGTGCCTCAAAGGGTGACATGCCAATACTGGCATGACAACTATTATTATAAGTGAATTCTGCAAGTGACAAATGCTTAACTCATGATCCTTTCCATTATAAGGCACAAGCCCGCAACATGTCTTTTAAGGTTCAAATGGTATACTCTGATTGATGACTTGTCTGAGGGTGATATGTTGTACTCAAAGAAATCTATGTACCTAATGCTTTCATAAAATTATCCCAATAGTGTGATGTAAATCTTTAATATCAATCGGAACCTACTCTTTTGGAATACTATGAAGACACATTATATATGTAATGTATAGTTAATCAAGTTGATCTGGAGGAGCAGTTAATCTTATTGCAATAAAATATGCCACATTGGTCAGTAGATCTATTATCACCAAATATTGTCTTTATCGCATGTGGTTGGTGGTAAACCGATGATGAGAAGTCCACAGAAATGCTTTTCAATTTCCATCCATGGATAGGAAGGGGCTGCAATAACCCCGATGGTCATTGATGAGAAGCCTTTACATGTTGACGGGTAAAGCAAGAGTTCAAAAACTTGGCAACATCGTTCTTTATTTCGGGCCACCAAAAGTATGAATGAAGATATCTATACATCTTTGAAATTCTAGGATGAATTGATAATCTTGAACAGTGTACTTCTCGTATGATCTCTCTTCTTAACTCAGGTGTGTTTAGTACACAAACTCTATGACGGTTATACAATAAATCATAATGTCTATGAAATCCATTGATTTCATTTCTTTCTACTTTTTCTCTTAAGTCTTTTAAAAGTAGATCATTTTCCTAACCTTTATGTATCATGTCCCGAATCTCTAGCCTATATCATCGAGGAATGGTTATTGTATTGGTATCATTATCAAAAGGTTGCCATTCACTTAATGCATATAGCATATCCCAAAATTGTATTTGCTGTTACCATGTCTTGGGAATAAATTCTTATACTGAGGGCATTACTACCATATTTTCCTTACCCTGATGATAAGAGATTGTGCAAATCATAGTCTTTTAATAATTCTATCCATAATCTATGTCTTATGTTTAGCTCTTTTCGGTCAAATAAATTTTTTAAACTCTTATGATCGGTGAAGATCTCAAAAGTGATGCCATAAAGGTAGTACCTCCATGTTTTCAAAGCAAAGATAACTGCAACAAGTTCAAGGTCATGAACTGGATAATTATGCTCATGTATCTTTAGTTGATGTGATGCATATGCTACTACCTTTCTGTGTTGCATGAGTACTGCGCCAGATCATTCCTTAGATGCATCAGTGTATATAATGAAGCCCCTCGGCGTCGGAGGGTAAAGTTAGGATAGGCGAAGTGGTTAAATAATGAATCTCAGATACATCATAGTAAAATCCATTTATTATTCTCCTAACTTAAACAATTAAATAAAAATCACAAGTAAATCCTTATTATTAACTTGTATTATATTGTATATACTCTATGTATAATTAACCTATATTTTGGCCCTATTTATTTTATTACTAACATTTTATTTGTTTTTATGGTTTATTAAAAATCCTAAAATTTGGTTAATTATTGTTTATATTTATCTTGGCTTTTAAAAGAAATTAAAAGTGTAAAAAATCTTAAAACCATAAAACGATGTTTTTACCTATTAAAAATACTCCCAAAAATATATCTTCGTACAGAAGACCTCCTTTGACTTTTGTCCAACGTGAAACTTGTAGATCTCATTGAGATCTACAACTTTCATGTTTTAACTTTTTCCTAATTCAACCTCCTACTATTTCTATTAGATTTTTCGTTATTTTCTTATTTAATGAATTTTCCAAAGCAGCCACATGGCGCTCTCTGGAGCAGCCCATGTGGTCGCTTCCTCTTCTGCCTCCCGGCCTCTCCATTGGTCATTGGATCCCTTTTCCCCGCCTCCATCCTGACTGTCCTTTGGCGCTTCCACCACATCCATGTGTTCAATCTCCCTGATCAGATATCCACCACTCGCCTCCGCCTCCTTCTCAGCCGCATGATTAACACTCCATCTAGTGGCTTACCAGCATCCACATATCTCCTCTCTTTCCAATGTTGATCTATCCTTCTGCTCCACATCTTAGTCGTTCCCTTTGTCCCACTCCCCAGCCGCTAAATCAGATCCTATGATTTGATCTGAAGCGTTCGCCCGTGCTCTAAACAGGACCGTTGGATCGTAAGATCCAATGGCCCTGGTTCGTTGTATACCTCCTAACACCTCCCTCCCCAAGCGTTACACCTGCTTTTCCCTCCGCCCCCTTCCATTGATGGACACCACTCCCGATCACCCTCCTCCTTTGTAACGGTCAACCTCCATGTAGCCCCATGTTCCACCTTCTTTACACCACCTTCAATACATCCTACCATCACTCCACACACTCACCATAGCCGTTGAAACCTTCGTAACTCTCGACCACCCTTTTCTTATAAATCAATCACCTCCGCCACTTTCACCCCCGTCCACCATTCCTAGGGTTAGGGCCTAGCCATCCTCCACCTCTCTTTGACAGACGGAGGCGGGTGGATTGGCCACAATGGCCCACACACCCTGATGTTGACCCACGGCCTCCATGGTGTGTTACGGTTGGCTCTACCACCATCGAGCTCCCTGGAACAATCATCCAGGTCGAGCAATGACTCCAAGGTCTAATGGAACTTATCCCAGATCACCTCCTCCGCCAATTCCCTTCATCTCCGACCAGGTACAACTCTCCATCTCTTTGTCTCCGATTTCTTCTATTTTCCTCAAACACACACTCATCTTCTCCAATCCCTAATCATCCCATAACCTTTTCCAGATGCCCCCCACCTTCGTCAACACTTCCGATCATCATCCCCATTTCCAGAACCTCCTCTGTGTCCTCTCCCCTTCTTCTCCAGCTCACTAGAGAGGAATGCCTCGGTCCTAGTCCCTCCACCTCTGTCGGACTGCCATTCACCTCACAACACTCCACATAGCACGCCCCGACTATATCTAACATCTGCAGGTTCAAAGCTCCTCAATGGTCGGACGTTACAAGGTGACTCTGTTCTAGGACCTCGCCTCCAACGTAGCTCCATCAAGATCCGCTTTGGACCCTCTTCGGATATCCTCCTCCATCTGAGCATCGTTGCCAGAGCTTCATGGATACTGATGACCGAAAAAAAATCACCAAGACCCGGGTGAAAGTATAAAAACATGGGTCGTTGCGACCCGGATCTCGGAGATCGATCAACACGAAAATCAGACCACAAATCAAAAAAAATAAATCAAGAAAGCACGAATAGCGGTCTCGCTATTTATTTAACCTGGTATAGCGACCAGGGTCGAACTCAAGGAGAACGGGTTTGGCCGAATCGGCCTACGAAGTAGTCAAAAATAAAATAAAATGAAGAAATATATTTTTGGTGGATTTTATATTTTTTATTTTTTTTGTATTTTTAATTATGAAGAAAAGGTAAGAAAAGGGCTAAAAACAACACATTCAACCATTTATTCAATTGATCAAAACAACTTAGAAAATCAAACAAAATTGTTTTTGTGTTTTTTATATTTTTAAGTGTTTTTGATTATTTTTCAAAATTTTATAATTGTTAATTGATTTATAAAAATAGAAAAAGGCGAAAATAGTGAACTAATGTGCAACCAGATTTGAAAGGCTAATTAAAAATAGATAATTAGCCTATAAAATCTGAAGGCAATTTTTATGAAAAGTAGAAATAAAAACTAAGCTACAGAAACCAAAATTGTAATTTTTTATTTTTATATAATTTTTAACAATTTTTATAATGTTTTTAGGGTTTTAATATTTTTATGGGTTTTATAAGTCCAAACAAGACAAAAATTGGTCTGAAGCAAGAAAATACTAAAACAAACAAGTCTTAATTTTTTTAGAATTTTTAGATGAGTTTTTATATTTTAATTGATTTTATAAACCAAACAATAGCAAAAATGAAGGTTTTTAAATTTTTTAAAATAACAAACAATAATAAAAATGTCCTAAAATTTTAGTGAAATTTTTACAGTATGGCAAGGGCCACGTGTCCAAATTTCACAAGATTTGGATTTTGTTTGATATTTTATTCAACCAATACAAAAGCTACAGCACACAGGGACCTATATGTTGAGAAATAAAGTTCTGGGGACTAAACAGAAACACGTGCAAGAACTATAAGGTCATCGGTGCAAAATTCACATTAATTTCCACACATGTTCAAATATAATGTGCACAGGGGTATTTCTGTAATAATCAAAACATATCATTCATTCCATAACAGTCATAAAAATCCAGCCCTTAATATGCAAAAAGCCCACAAAATCACGTGTAAGCACATGTGTCCACAAAGCATGGACTAAAATGCAAATACAAGAAACTACAGGTCCAGATATGCAAATTAACCAACTATGCAAGTTTATTTTTACAGACTAAACAGGAACCAAAATAAAAGGCAGGGGGTCGAGCGCAGGTTACCCAACCAAAGCACATGCGGGGCATGTGAGGGCCAAGTGTCAAGAGGTGAATGGCGGATGGTGTGTGGCTGTGATGGCGCCTCCTGGAAGATCCAACGGTGCTGACGAGGCGTCGAACATGGGGCGCACGTGGTCGTCAGATCATGGATCTAACGACCTGATAGGAGTAGAGAACGGACAGCGCGGATGATATCTGGAGGCGAGGGGTGATCCAACTGTAGAGAGGTAGGCTGGATGAACTCCTCCTGGGAAAGCTTCTCCGGCGATTGGAAGTGATCCGGACGTCCGATGGAAGATCGGAGAAGGGGGTTCCCCTCGCGACGACGATCCGCGTCGGGTGGTGGCGTCCGATGGAGCTCCCAACGATCAGATCCTCTGGTGAGGGAGGAGGGAGCTGGGCGACTCCGGCGAAGGATGGAAGAAGCGAATAAGGGGGGTATCCTGCGCTTATTCACCTGCAAGAGAACGCTCGTGCTCGGAGGAACACTCCGGCATGGGTTATTTGCGAAATGATAAAGGGAAGCGGTGTGGATAGACGAAGGGGGGTTCCAGCGGAGGCGACGGAAGGAACCAAACCCGATCTTGGCTCGGATAGCCAAGATCGAGGTGATCAAATCGTGGAAGGAAGGTGACGATGGGTCGAGGGATCTATCGGTATGGATGAGATGAAGTGGCGGGGCTCCGGCCACTGGGGCGGAGCTGGCGGAGCGAAAATGGAAGAATCGAATCCAAATGACGAATTGGAACCTAAGAGTGATACCTGATGATCCGAATCGACTGTGAAGGAGATGCTGGATCTCTGGTCTTCTCCTCGATGGAGCGTCGCCTCTAGAGGCTCGGGCTACGCCGACGGCGGAGCTTGACGACAAGGGACGCCGGACCTGGGGTACACACCTCAAATCGCTCTCTCAAACACCCTCCGCACTCGCTGTCACTCGAGGAAGAAGATGGAGGTCACGGGGATCAAAGATGGTGGCCGAAGGTGTGTGAAATGGTGGGAGGAGGCGACGCTAAATTCTGGTAGGGGTCCGGCAAGAATGGAGTCCGGCAAGCAAATCGGAGCACGGATCTCTAGGAAGGAACCTCAGACGTTGATCATGGATGAATCGTGGATAATCAGGGCCAGTGGTTTTAGGAGATAGTGATCGGATCAGTACGTGATAATTCGGAGAAGTCGGGTAGGGATGCAGATCCGCTAGACTGGTGGTCCTGGGGGGAGAGTTGACCGGGGGTCAACAATCCCTCGTGGACCAATGGGAAAAATCCATTGGAAAAAGATTTGGAAAATCAAAATAAAATAGGAAATGACTTTATTTAAAAATATTTACAAAATAAAAAATGTTAATTTATTTTCAAAGTACTTTTTAGTGATTTTTATTTAATTTTTTTGAAAAATAAATTATGTATTTACATTATATTATTATTATATACAGGTATATATATCTATGTGTTTTTTATTTTTATTTTTAATTATTTTATTTATGTACATTTATTCCAATTTTATATTTTATTTATTTACATCATAAAATTTAGAAGATAAAATGATTTTTTGATTTTTATTAATTATTAACAAGGGTGAAATAAATAGTTCTTTTATTTTATATACATGGTATATGTACATTGGTGAGAGAGAAATTATTTATTTTTATTTTTCTTTTATTTTTCCCATCTTTATTTTATTTTTATAAATATATACAAAATATGGGGAACACATAAATATTTTTATTTTTAGAAAATAAAACATATAAACTAAGAGGGGGTTTTACACAATGTTGAGTCACCCTATCTCTCTCTACTTATTTTATTTTGCGGTCAGGCCCATGTTGAGCCTTCCCTTGGGTTCAGGTCACTCAATATTTATTCTAAATATTTCCCTCTTTTTCTTTATTTCTTTATCCTTTTATTTTTGCACAAAACATGCTAATTATTAATATTTACACAATGCATGCTTTTTGATAAATTATTCTATTTTACAAACACATACACGGTGTTTTGCAAAGGCTTTTAGCTAAAATAAAAGAATAAAGAGTGATGATTGAGGATTCATCACCCCCTATACTTAACTTTGCTTGTCCCTTAGCAAACACTTATTTGAAAAAGAAGTGAAAAAGAAAAGAAAAAGAAGAGCGAAAAATGAATGAATCAATGCTGATTATTAAACTTGCCTTCATTAAATTGAAGTATGGAGCTCAGTCAGATCTTTGGTTTATTAATGTGTCAGAACCTTATTTGGACTTAGGTTTAAAACTTAACAGCCTCTAAGTTCCACAAATCTATAGTCAAGACTCCTCAATAATCCAGATCAGAACAAGTCCACATACACAAACCCTGAAGACTATTAATCTTTCCTTGTACTATGTAAGTGAGGTATGGCTCTCCACCTCAGAAGTAGCAAAATGACAACCCTCCCTAACAAGGTAACTCTAATGCCCTAATCTGGCCACTCTTTCCTCGAGGAGCGGGGTATTCCCTTCTAAGTTCAAGTTCAACCGGCTCAAGAAGAGGGGGAAGAAGAGAATGGACCATGGCCAGTGTAGCCATGTATCCCTGGGAGCTCAACCAGTGTAGCTAAGTCTCCCTGCTGCAAGCTTCATAAGATGGAACATGAGTCTCAAGGTTTGCTTATTGCACTATATACACTCCGGTGGGATTATCATTTTCTATCAGACCCACCACTTTTTTGGAGTTCTTTTCTTTTTGCATTTTTTTATGTGCATCTGTACAACATATCTACAAAGTGCAGCATATATACATAAGGAGTTTTTCCTCTTGAGCCAGTAGACTATCCCTCTTTTGAAGCATTATTGCAACCCACAACTCCTGTCGTTAGACCTCATGGCAACCAGACCAAGTTGAGACGCACTTCCTTCACTATAAGAAGAAGAGAGGTTCTGCCTAGAAGTACTACCCTCATATGCTACCCCAAGTCAAGGAAGACTGCCTCCTCACCACCTCGTCCCTAGAGAGCTCAGTGTAAAGTGCTGGTCCAAGTAAAGCCATTGTCTATATGAGTCATGTGTGTGTTGTCAAGTGCTCTACTTAGGCTCATCGAGATGACATATGATCATAGCCTAGTGGACTCAAAGAATTAAGTCACCATGGACCTGAAAAGTCTCAACCCTAAGCCCTATAAGGTTCCTCCTAGAATTAGGTGGATTAAGAGCTTAATCGAGCTCCATTTCCAATTTAATTCTAGGCTAGTTTAAATGTCAACTATGATCTACAAAAAACTATACAATATTTACAAAGATGCAATTTACAACATATTTACATATGTGCAAAATTTTTGAAAAATGTTTTGAAAACATGGATGTATGCATGAATGCAAGTTTTGCAAAATATTTACACAAATTTACACAAGGTTTTTGCAAACTTTTGATTTTCAAAACATTTTACAAAAATTTTGTACTATATACATAATTATGATATCAAAATATTTACAAGCTATTTACACAAAAAAAATTTACAAACATTTTTACAAAAATAATTTGTACAACTAGCTATGTATGTGCAATAAAAGAATTTATTTACAAGGAAAAATTTTGATTTTTATGGATTTTTGGATTTTAGCAATTTTTATTTTTTTAACACACTCACACAAAGTACGTGTTATGGCTAAAGTATATATGAAATATATACAACACCCCCCTATACTTAGCTCGAACGATGTCCTCAGAGTGAATCAAGAGTGATGAAGAAGACATAACTCGTGCTTAGTATAGGGAAGTGAAAAGAAAGGCTATATGCAAAGACGAATGAAAGAATAGAAATGCAAGAGGCTCTCGGGATTTCCCCCTATACTTAGGATCAAATAATCCTAAGTATAGCAGGCTGTACACGAAGGGAAATCCGAGTCAGACTATACAGGGTCTACCTCCCCTATACTTAGGGTAAAATATCCCTAAGTATAGGCAGCAAAACAGAGGTAGAAATGAATCAAAAGAAACTCAAAAGTATCATATCCCCCCTATACTTAGGGTATAGTGCACCCTAAGTATAGCAACGTCGAAGATGTAAATGGGGTGTTGGACTGAAGAATAGTGTGATATGGACAACTGGATCTATACAAGTCGGAGGAACAGTGATAATCAGGCGTGAGATGCAATAGATGTGAGTCAAGAGACCACATCTCACGCAAAATGAATCGGGGCAACGTCAATGACCATCGGTTCATGATCTAGATATGGCTTGAGCCGTTGACCGTTAACACGAAAGGTACTCTCAGAAGACAACTCAGATATATCAATACTCCCATTGTTGTGTACCTTTCAAACCAAGTAGGGTCCCTTCCATTTGCTCTGTAGCTTCCCCGGAAATAATCTCAACCTGGCATCGAACAACCATACTCGATGTCCTGGCTCAAACTGCTTGTGGCTGATATGAGAATCATGCCACTCCTTCACTCTCTCCTTGTACTATAGGCTGCTCGAAAAGGTTGCATCACGAAGCTCCTCCAGGGCTGCTAACTCCGCCCTCCTATGATCTCCTACACTCACTGGATCCATGATAATGTCTGTGACTGCCCAGAGTAACCTATGTCTAAGCTCAACAAGTAAATGGCAGGGCTTACCATAAATAAGGAGAAAGGGAGACGTACCTAAAGGTTTCTTGAAGGACGTCCAATATGCCCACAAGACCGAGTCCAAAAGCTGTGACCAATCCTTTCGGTCAGGGTGAACGACCTTTTGCAATATAGTCTTGATCTCCATGTTTGACATTTCAGCCAGACCATTGGTCTGAGGATGGTATGGTGTGGCTACTCGATGGTCTATGCTGAACTCGCTAGCAAGGGCCTTTACCTTGTCGTTGACGAAATGAGACCCCCCGTCAGATATCAACACTCTAGGAACCCCAAATCGTGAAATGATATTCTTCCTCAAAAATCTGCAAACAGTCCTAGCATCTGCGGTTCGAGCGGGGATGGCCTCAACCCAACGACTCACATAATCCACGGCCAACGGAATGTACTCAAATCCCTGACTCCTGGGGAATGGACCCATGAAATCGATGCCCCATGCATCAAAAACCTCATAGAAGTGAATGGCCTGCATCGGCATCATATCACACTGTCCACAAGTGCCCATTCTCTGATAGTCAGTACACCTCTTCACGAACTCATAAGAGTCGTTGAAGAGAGTAGGCCACCATAGGCCAGATTGGAGCACTTTCTGTGCCGTTCTCCTCCTAGAGTGATGTCCTCTTGCCTAAAGTTTGTGGCAGTATGTGAGGACGTTGTGGTTCTCCTCCTGAGGAATGCACCTACGCCAGACGCTATCCCCTCCTTCATGATAAAGGATGGGATCCTCCCAATGGTAGAACTTGGCCTTCGCGAGGAAGGTTTCAAGTCTCTGCATGGACCAATCTTGTGGGACTTTCTTGGCAACAAGAAAGTTCACAATATAGGCGTACCACGGGAGAGAGGCGATAGTAAGCATCGCCTCATCTGGGAAGGTCTCACAAATAGGCTCGATCTGCTCAGAATCCTCAAGATACTCCAATCGGGAGAGATGATCCACCACCACATTCTTGACTCCAGGCTTGTCCTTAATCTCTATATCAAACTCCTGGAGTAGAAGGATCCATCTGGTCAATCTGGCTTTGGCATCCTTCTTTGCCATGAGGTACCGGATGGCGGTATGATTGGTGAAGATGATCACTCTAGATCCAATGATGTAAGATATGAACTTATCTAGGGCGAACACTACGGATAGCATCTCCTTCTCAGTGACGGTATAGTTCCATTGAGCGACATCCAAAGTCCGTCTAGCGTAGTGAATAGCAAAGGGGACTCCATCCCTCCTCTGTCCCAGCACGACCCCTACAACAAAATCGGAGGCATTCGTTATGATCTCGAATGGGAGAGACCAATCAGGAGGCTGAAGGACAGGAGCCTCTACAACTAGACTCTTGAGAGTCTCAAATGACGCTAGACACTTATCATTCACAATGAACTCGGTGTCTTTCATCAGCAGATCAGTCAACGATCAGGCAATCCGGCTGAAATCATGAATGAATCGTTGGTAGAAACCGGCGTGTCCCCGAAAAGACCATAACTGCCGCAAGTTGGATGGTGGACTGAGTTTCCTAATGATATCCACCTTGGTCGTATCAACCTCCATGCCCCTGTTGGAGATGATATGGCCAAGCACCATCCCTTGAGTCACCATGAAGTGACTCTTCTCTCAAGAAAGCACCAGGTGCACCTCAAAACATCGCTAGAGGACGTGGTCTAGGCTGTCAAGACAAGAATCGAATCCATTGTCGTAGACCGAAAAGTCGTCCATGAAGACCTCCAAGCACTCCCCCACCATGTCCGAAAAGATGGACAACATGCACCTCTGGGATGTCACCGGAGCGTTGCACAATCCAAAGGGCATCCGTTAGAAAGCTTATGTCCCAAAGGGACAGGTGAAGGTAGTCTTGTCCTGGTCTTCTGGCGCAATCGCCACCTGGTTGTATTCGGAGTACCCGTCCAAAAAGCAGTAATGGCTCTTCCCTGCCAGCCTCTCAATAATCTGATCAATAAAGGGCAGGGGGAAATGATCCTTCTTGGTGGCCTGGTTCAATCGTCTGTAGTCCACACAGACCCGCCAAGAAGTAGGTACTCGAGTAGCGATCTCCTCTCCAGACTCACTGACAACTGTAGTGATGCCCGTCTTCTTGGGCACCACATGCAATGGACTGACCCACTTGGAGTCGGAGATGGGGTAGATAAAATCGGTGCTCCACCATTTCGAGATCTTTTTCATGACAACATCTCGAAGGTTCGGGTTCAGTCGCCGCTGGAACTCACGCGACGACTTTGTGTCCTCCTCGAGATAGATATGGTGGGAGCACAAGGCCGGACTTATCCCCTAGAGATTTGCTACACTCCATCTTATCGCCTTGCGGTTCTTTTCAGGAACCCCCATCAGACAGGATTCCTACTCTTCAGTCAAATCCGATGAGATAATCACTGGTTACATCTCCTGCTCACCCGTAAGGAACCTATACTTCAGCGATGATGAAAGCAGCTTTAGCTCTGGACAACACAGTGCTGGTGGATCTGGCCTCTAAAAGGTCTGAGTGAAGGCAGCCAAACTTGCATGAGAGAATGAAAACTCTCGCTCACAATCTGAATCAGGCAAAGGCTACCCTGCTGGTGTATCTCTGCTCTGTGTGGAATCAGCCTCCTCCCTAGTTGTAGGCTCTGTAGAAGTCAGACACGGTATCAAGTCATCAAACTCAGCCCAATCAAAATCTGACTCTGAGGGATCTGTATCAGAATCACAAAAATCTACCTCACGATCAGGAATCGACTCTGTTGCCTGAGATGTATCCTGGATCAGGGGTGCGCTATCCAAGCACTCCTCTGCTGTCATCTATGCATCATCAAACTCTGAAGGTGAGAGGATGGCCTGTGCAGCTGGGTCTGCCCAACTGCCTCGTCATCTGTGATCACAAAGTTGCAGTCCTGGTGGATGTCTCACCCTACCTCTGTTATCTGCTCTGAATCTGAAGTCTGCTCGAAGCAAGCTAAATCCCGGGCTCTAGTCTCCTCGATTATCTCTATTTGTATACTCTCACCCTTGACGCGAAAGTATACCTTCCCGCTATCATGATCGGACACTGCCTTGGCTGTGGCTAAGAACGGGCGTCCTAAAATGATGGGGGTATCGGTCATGAACTCAGGGATCTCCATGTCCAACACAACGAAGTCCATGGGGAATTTCAGGCCATGAATCATGACGACAACGTCCTTCAGCAACCCCTTCGGCCTCTTGACAGACCGATCAGCAAACTGAAGGATCGTCCTGCTTTGTCGTAGAGGGCCCAACTCGAAGCGATCGAGTAGGGTTGCCGGAAGTAGGTTGATCGAAGATCCGCTGTCTAATAGAGTACGATCGAACCTCTGCTCATGAATATGGCATCTGACATACGGGGCTCCTGCATCTGGCCTCTTGGCTGGCAGTCTGTTCTGAATCGTGAAGCAAGTGGCGCGAGTGAGCACATGGATCTATGATTGGTGGTTCCTCCTCTTCCTCCAAACTATGGTCCTGTCTCTGAGTGATCTCTGGAAGATAGGGATGTGCTCCAAGGCCTCCTATAGAGTTAGTTGTATCTGAAATCTGTCCATCATGTGCTGGCTGAACTCTAGTTGGTGGGACTTTTTTGGGTCTTTTTTGGTCCCCTTAGCCAAGCGGAGTGCTTGGGGGAAGGGGACTGCCGGGTCATTCTCAGATGAAGGACTAGGAGAGGGTCTGGGCTGCTCAAGCACGGCAGAATCCACACATACATCATCATGCAACACAGGTCAATCAGAATAAATCAAACCCTTTCCTTTATTCGCAGAAATGTCCTGAGGTACATGCATAGAAGGAAAAACAACAAGACTAGCAGTAGAAGTAATGGTGGCCTCAGCATCACCCTCGGCAACTGGATCCGCGGCATCAATACCGCGCTTTGGCTTGGCAACAAGTGTTGTGGCATCAGTACCACCTCCTCCATCTGGTGAAATGACGGCCTCAGTACCGTTGGCTGGATCAACATCCGTGGTGGCGTCAACACCACCATCATCATCTCTGGCGGCATCAGCATCGCTCTCCTCCTCGCCCGGCTCTCCTGAAGTAGCATCGAGTCGTCGCTCAGACGAGGCGCCGCCTGCTGGCATCCTACCGCTCCTAAGTTTAACAAAGTCAGCATCAAACAGATATGCAGAAATGTCACCAAGTGAATCACTAGGAGTGGTGGTCTCTGTGAACTCTACCTGCTCAGACTTCCTCTTCAGGATGTTGGGGTTCGGCTCAATCTGGGCAGGGATGGCAGCCTTCCCTCTCACAATCTCCCTCATCTCCTAACGGAGCTCGACCATTTCCCGTCGAAAAGTAGCCTGCTGCTCGACATGATGCGGGCTAGGTCATCCAAGGCAGGGTTCTCATAATTCGGCCCATGAGAACCTGACGGGTCGCCTCGCTGGTAGTGAGGTTGATGTTGCTGCTGGTGAGGGTGAGAGGGGTACTGGTGATGATACTGCTGCGGAGGCTGCTCTCGCCTCCAAGGTTGTCCCTGCTGATAGGGACGAGGACCATACTGCTGGTAGTGGGACGACTACTGTTGCTGCTGAACTGGGGGTTGGGGCTGCTGGTGCTGCTCACGATGCTAGCCCTATTGGCCACCCTGAAGTGGAGGTTGCTGCTGGGAAGTGGTGCCTCCGGCTGACCAGCGGAATCCGGGATGGTCTCGTCGGATATCGGGCTAGGGTCGGTCGTACCAAATCCCGTTCACATCCATCAACAGCTCCTGCTCGTACGAGGGTGGGGGTAGTACTGCCAGGGGCTGATCCAGCTGGTAGACCACCATCTGAGTGTCATGGGATGGTGGTGGCTGGTAAAACTACGGTGGCTACTGGCATGACTCCACCTGGACATGGTGAACCTATCTAGGCTGACTGGAGTGCTGGGACGAGCTACCACCGCTGCTCGGATCTCCTCATGACCTGAGACGGGGCTGAGAAGCCGTCTGTGCCTCTTGGAGACACATGATCTGTTTCTTCAAGTCACTTAGCGTCTGTGCCATCTGGTCGATCTGCGTCATCCCCTGTCACTTCTTCTTCTTGATCAGCTCGATCCGGTTCAGCTTCTCGCGGATGATGCCCATGTCTGCGGCTGTAGACTCGACCTGTACGGTTGTCGTGGATGAAGTAGAAGGACCGACATCGACCCGTTCTATCCTCTGAAACTGCACGACCTGTGGCTGGGGGCGTCCCTGAGTGTAGAGTCGGGTCTGGGACATCACGGTTTACTTCTCGGCCATCTCCTCATAGATGGTCCAGACCTGATCCTCATCCTTGGCGAAGTAGGAACCACCACAAGAAGCATTCACCAAACCCTGCAGCTCTGGTGTCAGCCTGCAAAAGAAGCTCTAAACTAGGTTCGGATTCGAGATGTCATGGGGCGAGCATCTGTCTGTAAGCTTTCTAAACCTCTCCCATGCCTCGTGGAACTGCTTGTTAGGGAGCATGGAGAAGTTGCTGATCAAGGCCCTCGATGCATTGCTACGCCCGAGTGGATAGTACTTGTTCAAGTAGTTGGCGCGGAGCTGCTCCCAGGTAGTGGCAAATCTCCCCAAATGCTTCATCCAGTTGGCTGCTCTATCGACCAGGGAGAAGGGGAAGGCAATCATCCGAATGGTATCCTCGTCCACCAGCCAATCGTGGACGGTGTTGCAGATCATCTCGAATTCCTGGAGGTGGAGATGGGGCTCCTCACTCGCGAGCCCGTGGAAATGGGGTAGAAGCTGAATAGTCTGTGGGGGGAACTTGAAGTCCCCCACGATCGCCGGAAGAACAATCCATCGGTGGGTAAGCATCGATCCGGGGTTGTGCAACTCCCGCATCGGTCTGGCTCCTCCTGCTGCTGCCGTCTAGACTGGCTCATCAGGCTGATCTGGTATCTCTGACCCGTCTCCTGTGGGCATGTTCTGCTCACGGTCAGCTCTCATCCGCTCCATCTCTCTCCTCATCTCAACCATGAAAGCTCCCTGATCCCTAATCTGCTGCTGCATCATCTCAAGGGAAGATATCAAGGTGTTGTTGATCGCACCCTGGTCCAGGACATAGGTCTGCTCTGCTCATGGGCCTCCGGTGCAGTCGTCACTGCTGCGGCCATGGTCTCTGCAAAGGCAAAAGACCCAAGCTCAGGTGCCGAAATATAATCTATCTGCTGCTCTATCTGATCGGGCACCTCTGGACTGTCAGAAGAAAGGTGGTCGGGGGGGAGGGACAGGGTGGAAGCAAACTCGGGTTCGGAGAGCGGGTCTCGGCTCTCACGAACCGACCTAGATGAACGAGCCGGAGTGCTCGTAAGCGGTGCAGCCAAAGGCTGCCTAAGGGACCTCCGACCCATCATCGTGATCTGGCAAGTCAGGCAGATGGGATCTGGAAAAGCAAACCGGATGAGACAAGCAAACCCCAATTTCACAACGCGACGCGAGCTGATGACCGTAAGAGTTCGGTCTTTTATCTTGTCTTTTTTATTTTGGTGATAATACAGTCTAACAGAGCGATTAAGCGAGCTGTTGGGAATCCAACACCCCCAGGAGACTGTCCCGATCCCGAACTAGATCTTTCCAAGCCAGTAAAAGCCGTGGACCGTTTACCGGATACCCGATCAGCTCGCTCTGTTAAGGATATCGCGGCCCACTTTATCGGAAACCGAAGCGATCCTCACTGGAGAACGATTAGCCCAGAAGTGGTAGTCTGAAGAAGGGTCGAATATGGCTCTACCTAGTGTGTGGGTCACTCTCTCGCCCAATCAAACCATATAAGGTGGGGGTTGCTGTCCCAATGCAATTTTTTTGGTGAAGTGTGTTTTTTAGGTCCAATTTGCTTTAGCAGACCCAAATTTTATGTTTTTTCTTTTTAAATATTTTCAAGCAATCAAACTCCTAACGAATTTTTTGGGTTCTCCTGATTTTATTTAAGTCCAGAAAACGGGGGGAGAAGACGAAAAAGCCGATGTGCGAAGAAATCAATGATGCATGCAGAGTAAGAAATGCATACCTGGCTCCAACACTCTCCATGCAGGGTGATCCGTGCATAAAAGTAAAGACAGAAAATAAACTACCTATATGATGCACGAGGAAAACGACCTTAGACGAAGCAATTTCTATATGGGGAGAATAAATAGCTAACGAGTCAACAGGAGGGGTCAGGGTTCGGTCTCTGATGCCGATCGGTGTCTGCTATAACGGATCCTGCCAGCGCTGTATACAGCCTCTAGCGGCACGTGATCCCTCAAGTGACCAGGTTAGCTTTTTCTTTATTAATTTTAATTAGGTCCAATTACAATCTAATAGGAGCAGGCAGATAATTAGGATTTGGATCCCAATCAGTTACGTCACAATCAGAAGAAAATCCTAAGATAAGGCCAAAACCGCGTAAATCAGACAGACAGTTAAAAATAAATAAAATAAAGGCGAGAAAACTAAAACCGATGAAAAACGTGGTGAGGTCCCCCGAGCACACCAGTGCTCGGCGAAATAGACCCTGATAGTCACCGATAAAGTCCAAGTGTCTGAGAGTTTGGATGTCCCTGTATTATTACAACAATCAAATAATCTTAAAATGAAACTATCCTAAACCTCCCCTCTCCTGCTCAATCTCTCGCTCTCTCCTGCGGCTCCGTACAGAAGGGAGCTGCCTCCGGCTTCCGCGCTTGCTTCGACTTTCCGAAGAAAGCTGCCTCGGTCCTCGGGCCCTCGCAAGAAATCAAACAAGAGTGTGTCAGAACTAGATTATTATAAAACTAAGCAAGAGAAAAATAAAATAAAATAAAATGGCAACTATATGCAAAATAAAGACAACTAAAATAAAACAAACAAAAACAAAAATAAAAGAAAAATAAAAGAAGACAAAAAGCCGCGAAAAGTCGTGAATGAAAGAAAAGTCGTGGGAAAAGCCGCGGAATTGAAAACTGAACGAAAAATGAAAATAAAAAGACTACTAAACCGTGCTCCTCAACAACAACGCCATTCTGATGACCGAAAAAATCACCAAGACCCGGGTGAACATATAAAAACAAGGGTTGTTGCAACTCGGATCTCGGAGATCGACCAACAAGAAAATCAGACCACAAATCAAAAAAATAAATCAAGAAAGCACGAATAGCGATGTCACTATTTATTTAACATGGTATAGCGACCAGGGTCGAACTCAAGGAGCACAAGTTGACCGAATCGGCCTACGAAGTAGTTAAAAATAAAATAAAATGAAGAAAGGTAATTTTGGTGGATTTTATATATTTTTTATTTTTTTGTATTTTTAATTATGAAGAAAAGGTAAGAAAAGCTAAAAAGAACACATTCAACAATTATTCAATGTATCAGAACAGCTCAAAAAATTCAAATAAAAATGTTTTTGTGTTTTTATATTTTTAAGTATTTTTGGTGATTTCTCAGAATTTTATAATTTTTAATTGATTTTATAAAATAGTAAAAGCCGAAAACAGTAAAATAATGTGCAGCCAGATTTGAAAGGCTAATTAAAAAAAGATAATTAGCCTATAAAAATTTGAAGGCAATTTTTATGAAAAGTAGAAATAAAAACTAAGCTACAGAAACCAAAATTACAATTTTTTGATTTTTATATAATTTTTAACAATTTTTATAAGGATTTTAGGGTTTTATATTTTCATGGGTTTTATAAGTCCAAACAAAACAAAAATTAGTCTGAAGCAAGAAAACACTAAAACAAACAAGTCCTGATTTTTTTTTAGAATTTTTAGATGAGTTTTTATATTTTTTAATTGATTTTATAAACCAAACATTAGCAAAAATGAAGGTTTTTGATTTTTTAAAATAACAAACAGAAATAAAAATGTCCCAAAATTTTTGTGAAATTTTTATACGGTGGCAGGGGCCACGTGTCCAAATTTCACAATATTTGGATTTTGTTCTATATTTTATTCAACCAATACAAAATCTACAGCACACAGGGACCAATATGCAAAGAAATAATATTCTGGGGGCTAAACAGAAACACGTGCAAGACTATAAGGGCATCGGTGCAAAATTCACATTAATTTCCACACATGTTCAAATATAATGCGCACAGGGGTATTTCTGTAATAATTAAAACATATCATTCATTCCATAACAGTCATAAAAATCCAGCCCTTAATATGCAAAAAGCCCACAAAATCACGTGTTGAAGCACGTGTCTCCAGAAAGCATGGACTAAATTGCAAATACAAGAAACTACAGGTCCAGATATGCAAATTAACCAACTGTGCGAGTTTATTTAATAGACTAAACATGAACCAAAATAAAAGGCAGGGGGTCGAGCGCAAGTTACCCAGCCAAAGCATGTGCGGGGCATGTGAGGGCCAGGTATCGGGCGGTGAATGGCAGATGGTGTGCGGCTATGATGGTGCCTCGTGGAAGATCCAACGGTGCTGACGAGGCGTCGAATTTGGGGGCGCACGTGGTCGTCAGATCAAGGATCTAATGGCCTGACAGGAGCAGAGAACGGACGGCGTGGATTATATCTGGAGGCGAGGGGCGATCCGACGGTAGAGAGGTAGGCTGGATGAACTCCTCCTGGGCGAGCTTCTCCGGCGATCTGGAAGTGATCCGAACGTCCCATGGAAGATCGGAGAAGGGGGTTCTCCTCGCAACGACGATCCGCGTCGAGTGGTGGCGTCCGATGGAGCTCCCAACGGTCAGATCCTCCGGCGAGGGAGGAGGGAGCTGGGCGAATCCAGCGAAGGATGGAAGACACGGCTAAGGGGGGTATCCTGCGCTTATTCACCTACAAGAGAATGCTCGTGCTCGGAGGAACACTCTGGCACGGGTTATTTGCGAAATGACAAAGGGAAGCGGCGTGGATAGACGAAGGGGGGTTCCAGCGGAGGCGGCGGAAGGAACCATACCCGATCTTGGCTCGGATAGCCAAGATCGAGGTGATCATATCGTGGAAGGAAGGTGACGATGTGTCGAGGGATCTATCGGTACGGATGAGATGAAGTGGCGGGGCTCCGGCCACTGGGGCGGAGCTGGCGGAGCGAAAATGGAAGAATTAAATCCAAATGATGAACTGGAACCTAAGAGTGATACCTGATGATCGAAATCGACTGTAGGGGATGCTGGATCTCTGATGGTCTTCGCCTCAATGGAGCGTCGCCTCCAAAGGCTCGGGCTACGCCGGCGGCGGAGTTCGACGACAAGGGTCGCCGGACCTGGGGTACACACCTCCAATCGCTCTCTCAAACACCCTCCACGCTCGCTGTCACTCGAGGAAGAAGATGGAGGTCACAGGGATCAAAGATGGTAGCCGAAGGTGCGTGAAATGGCGGGAGGAGGCGACGCTAAACACTGAGTCCAGCAAGAATGGAGTCAAGCAAGCAAATCGGAGCACGGATCCCTAGGAAGGAACCTTGGGCGTGGATCTTGGATGAATCGTGGATAATCGGGGCCTGGGGTTTTAGGAGATAGTGATCGGATCAGGGCGCGATAATTCGGAGAAGTCGGATCGGGATGCAGATCCGCTAGACTAGTGATCCTGGGGGGAGAGTTGACCGGGGGTCAACAATCCTCCTTGGACCAATGGGAAAAATCCATTGGAAAAAGATTTGGGAAAATCAAAATAAAATAGGGAATGACTTTATTTAAAAATATTTACAAATAAAAATTGTTTATTTATTTTCAAAGTACTTTTTTAGTGATTTTTATTTATTTTTTTTGAAAAATAAATTATGTATTTACATTATATTATTATTATATACAGGTATATATACCTATGTGTTTTTTTTATTTTTAATTATTTTATTTATGTACATTTATTCCAATTTTTTATTTTATTTATTTACATCATAAATTTTAGAATATAAAATGATTTTTATTAATTATTTACAAGGGTGAAATAAATAGTTCTTTTATTTTATATACATGGTATATGTACACTGATGAAGAGAAATTATTTATTTTTATTTTTCTTTTATTTTTCCCATTTTTATTTTTTTTATAAATATATACAAAATATGGGGAACACATAAATTTTTTTATTTTTAGAAAATAAAACATATACACTAAGAGGGGGTTTTACACAATGTTGAGTCACCCTATCTCTCTCTACTTATCTTATTTTGGGGTCAGGCCCATGTTGAGCCTTCCCTTGGGTTCAGGTCACTCAATATTTATTCTAATTATTTCCCTCTTTTTCTTTATTTCTTTATTGTTTTATTTTTGCACAAAAACATGTTAATTATTAATATTTACACAATGCATGTTTTTTGATAAATTATTCTATTTACAAACATATACATGGTGTTTTGCAAAGGTTTTTAGCTAAAATAAAAGAATAAAGAGTGATGAATGAGGATTCATCAGATACTTATCGGCCATCAAGGAAGCCAAATGAGCACGGAGGAGGAGAGGGGCCCTCATCGGAGCTCCAAAAATGTCGCCTCTCCTCTGGTTGAGGAAGACACACATGCGCTGTTGGATGACACCTCTCGGCGGCCATCCAATGATTGTGATCATGCCACGTCGCCCATACGACCCTTCAGGCTCGGATCACCCGAGCCATACATCAAGCAATCCTCCGAGCTGCACGAAGCAGCCACGTGCCCCGAGCCTTGCCACCTCCCGAGCCTGACCCCTCGCATGCATGGTACGCATGCACTGGGTAAATTACATTAAAGACCCTGGAGTTTTCGAATATTATATTTTGGTCCTCTAGTTGTGTGCCTCACGTGCGCGCATGGGGTAAATTACAGGTAGGCCCAACTGCTTTTTACTATTTGCAAATAGGTTCCTCCAGGGGCCTATTTGAAATATTTATCATTTTATTTTCATGCATTTTATTACATTTATGCCCTCTGCACTATTTCTTTCATATCCTGAGCATTTCAGATCCAAATTAAGCAACTTCAGTTTCATTTCGAAGCTTATTTGAATCTCTACCTAATGGAATATGTTATTCACTGATTTGACACTTAATTAAATATGCTAATTATTGATGATCTACAATGTACCCTGCTCTTTTAATTAAATGCCATTTATTATCTTTAATGCTCAATTTGACTCTAAAATTAACCCTTAATCTATTGCTCATGGATGTGATTAATTTAAGGCATATTTGTATATTTTTTGCATACATTTATTTGCATCCCATTAAATGTATACATGCATTGCATCTCTTTTTGCTTGCATCTAAAAATCAAATAAAAATTACATGCATCACTTTGTCTATGATTGTTTTATCGGCATTGCATATCACATCTGCATGAAGACCTAAACCTATGAAAATAATCACACATTAATTAATTAATAATTTTAGATAAACAGACGAAGAGGCTCATGTCCCTGTGTTCGACCTTGGTATACTTGCCAAGTAAAATAACTTCCACATATTCGAAAGTGTGGTTTTTGCTGAACCATTTTCACCCTTGTACTATGACAAAAGATGATTCTTATTGTGGTGAAAATGCGATTCGTCATTGAACATTCTTTTAATATCTGAATGTTGGTTTCATAATTATTAGACCATACAAATAGTACCTCTTTCTGAGTTAACCTATCCAAAGGTAAGGCTATTTGTGAAAAGTCTTTCATGAACCTTCTATAATATTCGTCTAGCCCCAAAAAAGATCGTAGTTATATTACGGTCTTCGGACGCACCCAACTCATCACCGCACTAATATTTGCAGGATCAATAGAGATACCTGCCCCAGAAATGACATGGTCTAGAAAGGATAATTTGATTAACCAAAAATCACACTTTCTCTACTTGGCATATAACTTATTCTTCCATAGTGTTTAATTGCTCGTCGGAGATGTTGTTCGTGTTGTTGTTTGTTCTTAAAATATATGAGTACATCATAAATAAATACTACCATAGAGGGATCCAAGAACTGACTGAATACTCTATTCATAAGATCCATAAAGGTCGTTGGTGCATTTGTCAGTCCAAAAGTCATGACTAAGAACTCGCAATGTCCGTATCTAGTACGAAAGGTTGTTTAGAAATATCCGAGTCTCTAATTCTTAATTGATGGTATCCATATCTTAGACCAATCTTCGAGTATACAGTGAAACCCTGTAACTGATCAAAGAGGTCATATGTTTGTGGCAAAGGATAACAACTATTTATTGTCTTTTTATTTAATTGTCGATAGTCAATGCATGGTCACAATGAGCCGTCTTTCTTTCGCACAAAAATCATAGGTGCACCCCATGGTGAAGTACTAGGGCATACACTATGACGGAATAGAGATTAGATGAGTATCAAGTACAAGAGAGATTTCAAATTCAATCTCTAGCCCAGATGGTAATCCAGGTAGTTCATATGGAAAAACATCGAGGAATTAACATACTATAAGCACATTTCTATCATACGCTCTATTTCTGTATTGGTAGATACATAGGCTAAATAGCCTTGGCACCTTGCAACATCAATCGTTGTGCCTTCAGAGCAGAGATATATACCAATTCCTCATGGGAGTCTTCCCATTGAACTGGAATTCTATGGAGTTAGGAAGGTGAAAGGTTACTACCATCTGGAAACAGACAAGACATGCCTGATACTTTTCCAACGAGTCCATCCCAAGGATTAGGTCAAATCATTCTTTTCAACAAGTAGTAGATTGATGAATCCCCGCTGGATCATCATTATTCTCTATTTTTATCCTCTAAAAATAAGAACCTCATGAGAAATCTTCATTAATTTCGTATCTTTGTGAATAAACCTATCCCTGTAATTAACACTAAAAAGCTAACCCTAATTTTATTGTATTTAATACTAACACTTCTCTTTTATTTTCTATTTTTATTAAAATCCCTAAAAATTAGATTAAATTTTGTATAAATTTATCTTGTTCTTTTAAGAGAAATAAAAATATAAAAAACAGAAAACCTTTAAAACACGGTGTTTCTACCGATTAAAAATACTTGCAAAAATTATTCATTGTACAAATGATATCTTTTGGATTTTTTGACCAACATGAAACTTGTAGATCTCATAGAGATCTACAACTTTCATGTTTTGATCTTTTTCTATTTTAGCTTCTAATTATTTCTTTTTGAATTTTTTTTTATTTTCCTTCTTGGCCATTGATTCATCCCTAGCCCACCTCCATCTCGCTCGTTGATCCCCACTTGATCTTCAGCCGTCTGATCTCTCCCCATATCAGATCCTTACCACTCGCCCCCGCTCTCCTCTCCACCATCTGATCAGCCCCTCTGATCTAATCCTATCCATCCATTCTCGCTCTCTTCTAGACCCACGTGATCTTCCTCCCATCCTACGGATCTACCGTCTCCAAGTTGCCCTTCCTTCACCCTTGGATCAGGCCACATTTCCATTTCAATCCTTCATCTCCGCTCGCCTTCCAGTCGTTTGATCTTCATCTGCACGTGCATTTGGACCGCTCACTCTCTTTCACCTCCCATCTGCTCGATCGGAACTGATACATCAGATCCAAACCGCTCCTTCACACCTCGATCTCAGCTGTTGGATCACTTATCCAACGAAGAGCTTCCTTCCTTCCTCCTCAGCCCAAGCCTCTTCCTAGCGTTACGCCATGCGAAACCCCCGCCCCCTTCCAATTATAGCTCCCAGCTCAGACAACCTACGCACAACCAACGCTTCCCCTGAATAGATGTTATCTCCACCATCAACACGCACACATAACTCCCCCACAACTGACCTTACCGCGCATTCAATCAATCGTTCAAACCCTACACCTGATCACCTGTAACCTACCACATCCGCCTTCAACACGGCGCCTCCACCCCCTCTACTCCTCATCCACCAACCACGGGGTTGCGGCTCATCTTCCTCCGCCCTCGGTGACAACGAAGGTGGTTGTAGAGGCGATCAGGACCCAGATCCCAGGTGTGATCCATGGCGAAATGCCATGTATGCTCTGCCTCACCAGTGGATGCACGAGCTCTGAGGCCCAGCTGACCTCGGCATGCGACGACCCGAGCTTCAAAGCGAAGGTCAGCACAAGCCTCCATCCGCCTTTTTCCTCTTTGATCCTCCATATAACTCATTCCTTATTTTTCTCCTTTTTTCTCCCTTTTATCTCGTCGCACACAATCCACTTCACCTTCCCCTAACCATACCCTTAGCTCCGCCGCACATCGAACAACCACGCCATCCACTCTATTTGCCCCTTCCCCTTCTCCAGGATCCCGTCCATTGCACCCACCTTCCCTCTCTATTTCGGCAGAGAAGAAGACCCCTGGTTCCCGCTCCGATCATCTCCACGGAACCCCACCTCCACTCACTTCACTCACACCCACACTTCACAATGCTTCGACTATGCTAATCCTCTGCAGGAACCATCAATGGCTAGAGTTCACACATCGATGCGATCTCAAGACAGCCCCACTGACTATGGACCACCTCCTCGATGCTTCGAGCCATTTCATCCATCATGAAGTCACGTGGAGCTTCGCCAGCCCAGTGCGAAGGTGCCTGAGCCTTCCTGATGGGAGATCATGGCTAGTGGAGGAAACACGACCTCATCGGAGCACTATCAAGTCTATCATTGGAAGCGTTGGAGCTGAGGAATGCCACGTACAGATACCGTTCGATCCTCACGATCGAACGGTTAGATGCAGCCACGCCTCCCCTCCGAGGCAAGGCGGCTCGGACAACCCAAGCCACTCCCCGAGACACCATCAGATACCACGTATTGCTGAGCCTGAGCGCCTCCCGAGCCCAGCCCCCTTCGCGTGCCGCGAATGTGAGGGGATGGGTAAATTGTAGAAAAGGACCCGGAGTTCTCTAGATTACACTTAGGTCCAGGCGCGCGTGCCTCACTGCGCATTCCTGGACATTTTGCGAGGACACCCTGTCGCTTTATCAAAATTACCAACATTCCCTTACACATAATGGAGAAATTACACTAGGGCCCCTCCCTATTTTTGAAATTACAAATGGATCCCCAAGAACCTATTTGTAATATTTATCTTTATTTTTCCATGCATTTTATTACGTTTTTGTCCTTGCACTGTTTCTTTATTATCTAGAGCATACAAACTCCATTTCAATCAATTTCACTTTCATTGTGTTGCATATTTTACCCTCTATCTAATGGCATAATTTAATTCGTGATTTGACTGAATTATAGTTGTGAATTCTTGGATGATAAATAGTGTCTCCCGTGCATAATTTAAGTGCCATTATTTATCAAGTCGCTAAAATTACCTCTGAATCGATTAGTAATTTGATTGCTCATTGAACAATTAATTTAGGGTATATTTGTGCATATTTATGGTGCATGCATGTCTTTTACATCTCATCATGTATTGTGTTCATTACATCCAATTTTTGCATTTTTAAAATCGAACAAACATTGCATGCAACACTTGTCCTTGCATTATTTTTTCTGCATATCATTTTGCATATCACATCAACATGAAGAACTAAGTTTAGAAAATAATCACTCATTAATTAAACAATAATTTTTGATAAACAGACGAAGAGGCTCATGTCCCTAGGTTCGACCTTGGCAAACTTTCCAAGTAAAATAACTTCCACATATTCAGAGTATGGTTTTTGATTGACCAAATCTCGTCTCATATTCTACAATTTTCAACAATTAAAGAGATGATTTTTCGAGCTCATCAAATGGTTCCATTATTAGGGACACAGCTCGTCTTCATTTGTTTGTTGAATTTTATTGAATTTATTTTTATATGGATATTTACAAAATCTTAGGTCTTCTCATTGTGTTGTTCTTGCATCATTTATTGATTATTTTTTCTTGATATTTTCTCTAACTATTTCTTTTGTGGAAGGGCGATCTACATGGAGGCGTGGAGTTGGGAGCTCCCGTTGCAAGGAGCTGCAAAAGAAAATAAGAAGGAGTCAAGGAAGATTCGTCAACATCTCATTCATGAATTTTGTTGTAAAAAAATAGTGTATCATGTGCATTTCTAGCGGCCCTCGTTCGAGGACTAGCGTGTGTAAAAAATGTAAAAAAGAGTAGATCACTCGATGATCTACCCCCCTCCCCCCACCCACACATCCATCTCTGTATTTTCACTCACCTACCCTCCCTTCCCCGCACATCCATCACAATGCGCACACCCCCTCCCACATCTTCACCTTCATCTGTAAAAATTCATCACCCTCTCCCCTATATCCAAGCAACCAGACATCTGTATAAATGCACCCTCTAATCCTAAAACCACAGGTCCCCCAACCCAAATTCCATATCCAATACTTAAGATACTTTTAACCTAAGGATGGGGGGACCTGACTCAATTAAGATTCCCTCCATTTGTCTTCTTATACTTAGGTCGTTTTTGACCTACGTATAGGGGGGCCTCCGAGTTAGTTTCGCTATATCACCTTATATTTAACCAGAGCTATGACTTCAGATCACTTGTTCTATGAGGACATAACAAAAGTTAAGTATAAAGGGTATACCGTATATTATTATATATACTGTAGCCATATCTCGTATGCTAAAATTTTTGAAAACTTTTTGGGCTAGGGTTCAGATATGCTGGTGAACTAATTTTTGTATAACTTTTTGTAAAAATATTTTTAAGATTGAGGGGCTAACTTTTCGCAAATAAAAGATCAACTTTATTCAAAAAATCTATAAAAATAAAAAAATTTCGTTGAGAGAGGCTCTGACTACTAGGCTTAAAAATGAGTAGCTACTCTTTAGTGAGGGAACTACGGTCTCCCTTAGTAGAGTGGGTGGTTTAGAGGATAGTGTCTATGGCTTCGTCCTCTAGTAACACGAGTAGCCATCTAATGGTCCGTACTTACACCCATACTGGTTAGAAGTAGATGCAGCTATTCATATGAGCTTGGGCTAGTCATTATCTCTCTTAAGAATTAAAAAAATGATGAAAAAATAAAATTCATAAAAAATTGCAAAAGATAAAAACCACAAAATTCACTAACTAAGGAGTTGGTGTATTCCTGACACATTCACTATCACTCAAGGCTTGAGGATTTAAAGACACTGGATTTCTGAGATCTTGAGAGACTGAGTTAGCCAACCTTAGTCATTAGGGTTTTTGAAACTCAATAATGCACACTTCCCTAGTTTGAAAGATTTGAGCTCTATATTGCACTCTTCATCTCTACCTTCTAAAGAATATGATCGACACATCACTTTCACAACAACATGATTGATGAGATGAGTTAAGTTATCACTTGAGGAACTAGGACTTGTGATTTGAGTTTAGACCCGATTTAATGATACTCGAGGATGGGATCAAGTCAATGAAGGCTTCAAGAAATCTGAGTGTCAGCAAACCCTAGTTAGTATGATAAAAGGTCGCATGCTATCGTTTGATATTTACCGATGTGCCAGGGTGTGATGAAACTTCAATAATTATTGATCAATGTGCACCGACTTTTGATAAAAGCAGTGGAGCTAGCCAAACAATGAAATGGAATTCGAGAGAAGTTCTCACATACAAATGCAAAGAAAAGCTCAATCATTACAAATACAAATTCAAAAGAGCTTCCACCAATGGTGAGTCCTCCCAACCATTTCAAAGTGTCCACTTGGACCAAACGCTATTAGGACCATGGAGTTGGGCTAGCACCAAAAAAGGGCTCCACATCGTATAGTGATAGAAGTTTGGGTGTCGAAGCTATCTTAGATGCTCAAAAGAGACACACTCCGGTGTACTCCTGGGAAAACAAGTGCAGACAACTCTGAATTCTATTGACAGATACATTGATGCAATCCTATGCCCTCCATCATCTGGCCGTCTATCTACACTTTCAAGTCTGACAAACTAATGAGACAATGGATTGAATGCAAGAACCGACTTATTCGCTAGTGTTGAGGATTAGGTCTAAAGGAGAGTCTCCTGGACTAGGGCCTTGGGTGACATCTTGAATCAACTCTCATGAATGCAGTACACTAAAAGTCATATCCTTATATTATGTACATACAGAGAGTTTGATAAATAGAGGAGTTGGATTCCTTTTGACTAAAAACTGGTTGAGCCCAGAATTTTAGGATCGCTCAAATTAAGGGTCTTCGATAAATTGAGCCTTGAAATTTCACATGCATTTTCAGGAATTGATCCAGATCCTTATTTCCTTAGATGCTCGAGGATGATCATAGTTTAAGTATAGGGGTATGCTGAATCCATGTTGGATCATCATTATTCTCTATTTTTATCCTCAAAAAATAAGAACCTCATGAGAAATCTCCATTAATTCCTCATCTTTGTGAATAAACCTATCCCTTCTAATTAACACTAAAAAGTTAACCCTAATTTTATTGTATTTAATACTAACACTTCTCTTTTTTTCTATTTTTATTAACACTCGTGAATTAAACAATAACTCGTCGGAGAAGAAGACCCCTGGTCCCCCGCTCCGATCATCTCCACGGGACCCCACCTCACTCACTTCACTCGCACCCACACTTCGCACGCTTCGGCTATGCTAATACCCTATAAGAACCATCACTGGCTAGAGTTCGCACATCGATGTTGATCTCGAGCAGCCCCTCTGACCATGGATCACCTCATCGCTGCTTCAAGCCATTTCATCGATCATTTAAGTCACGTGGAGCTTCACCAGCCCATTGCGAAGGTGCCCGAGCCTTCTTGATGGGCTATCAGGGACAGTGGAGGAAATACGACCTTGCCGGAGCACAACCAAGTCCATTGCAGGAGTCGGCGGAGCTGAGGAAAGCCACGTACAGATACCGTTCGATCCTCATGATCGAACGGTTCAGATGCAACCACACCTCCCCTCCGAGGTAAGGAGGCTAGGGCAATCCAAGCCACTCCCCGAGCCACCATCAGATGCCACATGCTGTCGAGCCTGAGCCGCCTCCCGTGCCCAGCCCTCTCGTGTGCCGCACACGTGAGTGGCTGGGTAAATTGCAGAAAAGGATCCGGAGTTCTCTAGAGTTACACTTAGGTCCAGTCGTGTGTGACTTACATGCGTGCCTGGACATTTTGCAAGGACACCATGTCACTTTATCAAAATTATAAATATGACCCTGCACGCAAAGGAGAAATTTCACTGGGGTCCCTCCGATTTTCTGAAATTACAAATGGATCCTCAAGGGCCTATTTGTAATATTTATCTTTATTTTTCCATGCATTTTATTACATTTATGCCCTTGCACTCTTTCTTTAATATCTTGAGCATACAGATTCCATTTCAGTTGATTTTAGTTTCATTGTGTTGCATATTTTACCCTCTATTTAATGGTGTAATTTAATTCATGATTTAACACTGAATTATAGTTGTGAATTCTTGGATGATACATAGTGTCTCCCACACACAACTTAAGTGCCATTATTTATCAAGTTGCTAAAATTACCTCTGAAATCGATCTGTAATTTGATTGCTTATTAAATAATTAATTTAGGGTATATTTATTTATCGTGCATGTCTGCTTTTGCATCTCATCATATATTGTGTTCATTACATCCTATTTTTGCATTTTTAAGACCAAACAAAAATTGCACACATCACTAGTCTTTGCATTATTTTATCTGCATATCATTTTGCATATCACATCTGCATGAAGACCTAAGTTTAGAAATAATCACTCATTAATTAAACAATAAATTTTTGATAAACTGACGAAGAGGCTCGTGTCCCTATGTTCGGCCTTGGTAAACTTACCAAGTAAAATAACTTCCACATAGTCGAGGTGTGATTTTTGATTGACCAAATCTCGTCTCCTATACTACAATTTTCAACAATTAAAGAGACAATTTTTCGACCTTGGAGACATTCAAAATTGTTCAAATTATAGAGGTACCAAGATGATGAGTCACACTATGAAAATTTGGGAATGTGTAATCGAAAGAAGGTTGAGGCAAGTTTCCAACTTAAAAGAAAACCAATTCGGATTCATGCCAGGTCGCTCAACAATTGAAGCCATCCATTTGCTGAGGAGAACAATGGTGATTTATAGAGCTAAGGAAGAACCTCCACATGATCTTTATGATTTGGAGAAGTGAAAAACGAGAATGCGAGAGCGCTAAATAGTGGTCTGACAAATCAGACTCACTGTCGCTGATGCCTTCTCGTTCGTCCACAAATTAACCCACACAATCAATAAGGCAATCAAGAGCAAGGATTAAAATTTATTATTCCCTACTAAAAATGTACAATGGCAAGCAAGTAGGGGTCGAACACAGGAAAACAAAGGTGTAGAGTAAAGACAAAAAATTCACTCCTAGGTCTAATAAACTACTTAACCAATCTGAATATTTTTTGTGGGTTTTTAATGTTTTTATTTTTATTTTTTAATATTTTTTTTTAATTTTGTATTTTAATTTTTTATTTTCTGAATTTATATTTTTCTTTTTATATTTTATATATTTTTTTTCTTTTTCAATATTGGAATATATAAACTATATGATAAAAGAGGTGACAAAATATTTATAAAATATGCAAAAATAGTCAAAAATTCAGAATTAAAATCTTTTTGGTTTTTTTATAATTTTTTACTTGTGATTTTTGGTATTTTCCAGAATGTTTTTGGTATTTTTAAATAGCAAAATAAAGGAAAACATGGAATTAGCTACTGGCTGGGTGTAAAATGGGAATTAAAAATATCAAATAGCCACCAAAATTTTCCAAACTAATTTTAAAATAAAGATAATAAGATATGGAACCTACAAGACTTGAGTTTCTATTTTTCTGAGTTTTCTATAATTTTATATATTTTTTTGAAGTTTTTGTGTAATTTCGAATTTTTAAGGTTTTTCTTTTGAGATTTTTAGTGATTTTTGGATTGACACCAAAATATGATAAAATAGACATTAGGTAATTTTTTGGAATTTTTTAAGGTATTTTAATATTTTTTTGGAATTTTCTAAGCTAGACAGTGCTGAAATGGCATGTTTTTTATTTTTAATAAATATAAAAAAAGCAACAAAAATAAAAACTAAAAATATAGCGTGCAAGTGCAAGTTAACAAGAGCTTAAGTTATTTTTTATGGAATTTTTGGCACTTTAATGATGCGTGAAATAAATATATCAAATACACAAAAATCCTAAGCCTAGCAGGGGTATAAATGCAATTCTAAAAACATCCAGGGGCTTAGGTGCAAATTTCACCAAAATACACGTGCAGAGCACGTGATTTGTCGTTCACAGTGGCATATTTGCAAATACTAAAAACCGGTAGGGCGAAAGTGCAATTAATCCAAAATATATTTAAATCACTACGTGCAGGGGTATAACTGCAAATACATGAAAGATTAGGATTGAAAATGCAAAATACCCAAAAGGGAACGTGCCCCAATCATGTGAGGTGACGTGGCCGAGGACTGAAGTGCAAATATAGAAAGTTACTGGGCCTACATGCAAATATTACAAAACTTTTTAACTGGAAAATAAAGTTTTAGGACTAGAAGTTAAATACAAAAACTCTTGGGTGAAAATTGCAAAATACCCAAGATGCTGATCGTAAGGCCGAGGGAGATCCACTTATCAACGTGGCGTGAGCAGGTGGCCCGGTGGCGCTTCGCACGGACGTCCAGGATTAGATCCCGTGACGAGATCCGACGGTGGGGGACGCTTGAAGATCTGATGGCTCCTGTGCGCCTCGAGGGGACTCCTGATCCAACGGTGGGGAGAGGTTCACAATGAACACTCCCCCTGGCGAGCTTTGGCGGGTGAATACGGCCGACACACAGCCTCTCCGGCCCTAGGATCAAGGGCAAAACGATCCTGGGGCCCCTCCACGTCAGAAGGAGGTCTCAGGCGAGCCTGAGACGGCTTGAAGCGGTCGGACGGTGGCGGTGGCCTGGGCAGCTACTCCTGGGGGTCTTCGAGGGTCGATGGAGCCTTCTCCTTGGCTCTGACCTGCAGAGTTAGTCGCGCAAAATCCAGGCGAAGCTACGGGTGTATTCTGATGGTGCGAGGGAGGCGAAAGGTGGCTTGGGCGAGGAGCTCCGGCGAGCGGCGGAGAATGGAGCTCGGTCGCTCGATCTGGGCGAGATCGAGGGAGATGGAGGGGTGGAGCAGAGTGACAGAGCGAAGGGGAAGAAGATGGAGGTGACCGGGGTCGGGTTGATGCGTGGAACGACCGGAAACGGCGGGCAGAGCTCAGCTCCGCCGTTGGTTCGATTGACGAAATCACGACGAATAACTTAATCGAAAACCCACACTGCTACTATGCTGATCTATACTACATTAGGGCTACAAGAAAAGGGAAAGAGAAGGGGGTGAGGCTCACCAGAGACGACGGGATGAGCTCGCGGTGGAGCTCCGGCGAGGGGCTGGATCTCTTCGATTCAACACCAGATAGCGTGAACCCAGGCTCGAATCGCCCCCTGCTGTCACCAGGAATGCAATGGGCCAGGGGTTTACGGGTGAATTTGGCAGAAGAAGGATCAAAGGTCAAAGGGGGACGACGGGTTTGGTTTTGAATGGTGGTCGAGTGGCGTGAAGGACGAGGGTCAAATGCCTAGATCAGCGGTCCACAACCCCAGAAATCCCTTGGGCGTGAATCACCACTAATCGAGGAGCAAAAACTCAAAAGGCATCGACATGATTTGGTGCAAGGTCTATCCTAGAAAAAGGCGAGAAGAAGAGACAAAACGCAACTAACAAGAGGCACAGGGGGCGGGTCAGACAGTTGACCAGGGTCAACTGTCCAAGCCCTCTGGTTGGTCCACGTGGACCAACCAAAAAAACCCCCTGGAAAAAGGTTTTGAAAATGATTTAAAAATACTAAATGACATTATTATATTTAGGTTATTAAATAAAAATTGTATATAAATTTATAAATTATTTTATTATGAATTTTAATTATTTTTATGAGATTTATTTTTACAAGTTACTTATTATAGCCTATATAGGTATAATATCTACCTATTTTATTCTTTTATTTTTATTTTGTGAATTTTAATTTTATTAATTTTATTTAGTATTTTATAAAATCATAAAATACTTTTATACACATAAATGTATTTTTGTTTTATTTTTCTGATATGTTTTGTATATTTAAAAAATATAAGTAGGTATTGTATAGGCCTGTATATAGGTATAATACATGTGTATTTTATATACATATTTTTATTTTGAGTTTTATTTGGGTTTTTATTCCGGTTTTAATGTACATAATTATTATAAATAATATTCACAAAATTATAAAAATATAAAAATACAAAAATAATGAATAAATAATAAATTGAATATTTTATTATGTACCATTATACAATGAGGGTCCAAAACTCAACTTTCAAACCGTAGCTCCGCCAAATGCGAAACCACCGCCATTAAATAGCTTATTTTATTCTATATATAATTAAAGTGAGTTTGATGCATTTGGAGTTTTCATTTGTGAGATACAGGTCTGGGAAGTTGGAATTCTGGATTCTTATTCAGACCATAACTTTTTATTTGTACATTATTTTTGAGTGAAATAAATTTTATATTTTTCTTTATTTAATTATCTACAACTTTCATGGACAATGTTTCTTTATTTGATGTATAGAAAGTGGAACCAAAATTAGGTCCAAAAATGAATAAAAATGAATAGAAAGAATAGGTATTTTGCTGTATTTTAACCCTTATCTCCCCCTACTTTATTCCTTGTTGACCTATTCATCAAGATGCCTAGGTCTCGGGGTTTTTGGGTCATAAAATATTTACAATATTTTATTCTTTTTCTTTTCTTTTATTTATTCTATAATTGTGTCTTTAATTACAGTATTTTATACACTATTTACATGTACATGAATGGATGCTAAATTTCTCTATTTAATGCCATTTACAGGCATTTGCTAGGGTTTTTGAGGCCAAAATGATAGAATAAAGATGATGAAATGTGGATTCATCATCCCCCTATACTTTACCTTTGCTAGTCCCTAGCAAACACTTATGCAGTAAGTGTAAAAGAAAAAGAAAGAAAAGAAAAAGAAGAAACTTGGATTTAGTTTAATTATCAAACTTGTCTTTACAAAATCAATGTTTGGAGCTTAAATCGGGCCTTTGGAATTTTAATGCGGGTGGAACCTTAATGAGAACCGAATTTCAAATCCAACAGTCCTTGAGAATCCCAAAACTCTGCCCAAGTCTCCTCAATAGCCAGGTCAGAAATATTTCAACTCATACGTAAACTCTTACGACTATGAATCTGACTCGTACAGTGTAAGTGATGGTGGCTCTCCCCAACTAAAATGAAAAAGAAACTGACTTCTCCAGTACGACAACCCAATGATTCTCAGTCCAACAACTCCATCCTCGAGGAGCGGGGTATTCCCTTCTAAGTTCAAGTGGCAACCAGCTCAAGAGGAGGGGGTGAAGAGAAGAATGGACGGTAGCCAGTGTAGCTACCTATCCTGGGATGCAAGACCAGTGTAGTCAAGTCATCCAACTGCAGGCTCACATATTTGACTTTGGAACTCAAGCTTGCTTATTGACTTTACAACATTTGTACATACTTTGCAGACTTTTTATTTTTGTACATGCCTGAACTTTTTTTCTTTGAAATACTATTCACAGCAGCATTTACATAAGGAGTTTTTCCTCTTGAGCCAGTAGACTATCCCTCTTTTAAAGCTTTATCGCAACCCACAGCCTCCTGTCTTTAGACTTCTTAATCACTAGACGGGTTGGGGTGCACTTCCCTCCCTAGAGGAGGACAAATGTTTCCACTTGTGTGCGTCTCATACCGGCAAATCCAATCCCCTCACCACTCCAACTGAGTTGAGCCATGTGAAAGGTGCAGGTGTCCAAGTTAGGTCATTATCAACAAGAGTCGTGCATGTGCTCCGAAATACTCTACTTAGGTAGTCAAGAATCCATTGAACCAAGTCTCGTGATCCTCAAAGAATTAAGTCAACTAGACCTGGAGTACCTCAAACCCAGTTCCTATAAGGTTCCTGTTGTTAGGTAGATTTTAAGGTCCAATCAAGCTCCAATCTCCGGATTTTACTTAGACTTGTTCAACTATCAAACTCAATCCGAAAAATGTGAATGCTATGCAATGCCATGCAGAAAATATTTTTGTGATGCAATTTTTCAAAGATTTTGAACTTTTTATGGATTTTTGAAAACATGATGATGATGCAGATGCATTTTTTTTCAAAAAGATTTTTCAAATGTTTTTGGATATTAATTTTGCAAATGTTTTTGGGGAATTTTGAAAACAAAAAGATTTTGGATGAAAACTAGGTTAAAAATATGTACACGGGAGTGCTTCTGATATGTACAAGTGGATTTTAAGGATTTACAAGGGTAAGTGATCAATTTTATAAGTATATATACATATAGTGGATTTTGGTGTGATGTAATTATTCCTCAAACTTATTTGACACCGGTTTTTCAAACAGTTTTGAAAATTATAGTCCAAAATAATTTTTACAAAAATGTTTTTTTGCAAACATGTACACACATTTGAAAATCATTTTGCAAAGGTTTTTCAAAACAGTATATATAGATGTTTCAAAATATTTTTGCAACCATTTTTCAAACCATTTGCAAATCATTTTTCAAACATTTTATTTCACACAAAGAAAATAAATTTTACAAAACACACATTTTTACACATGTTGAAAACATGTAACAAAATATTTTCAAAATAGTTTCAATAGATGTTCACAAAGATTTTCAAACTATTTTTCAAACATTTTGCAAAGAATATTTTCACCTGATTTATTAATCAGTAAATACAAAAAGAATTTGAGGAACGGTAACATCTTTTTATTAAGGTTTTTAATGAATTTTAAAGAATAATTAGCCATATTGTTAGGAAAATACGAAAGTACGAGTTATGGCTAAAGTATATACATAGTATATACGACCCCCCTATACTTAGCTTGAGCTATGTCCTCATAGATCGGAGAGGAAAAAGAAGACATAACTTGTACTAAGTATAGGCAAGTCGAAAGAATAAATAACTAATGAATGAATCAATGAATGAGAAGTTGACCGTCCCTAGGATCAAATAATCCCAAGTATAGCAGACTGTACACAACGCAGGGAGGGTCAAGGGTGGGAATGAACAGATCGTACTCAGATTGTCTCCCCCTATACTTAGGGTAAAATATCCCTAAGTATAGACAAGAAGAGGAGACAATGGAGAGGATCAAAAAGAATAGAACAACTCGGGGTGTACACCCCCCCATACCTAGGACAAACTACGTCCTAAGTATAGAAGACTGTCTACAAGGGGCGACACTTTTTGGATAGATACAGAAGATAGAAAAGGTAAAGAAGAAAAGAAGAAAAGAAGAAAAGAGATGAAATTGGGTATGAACAACTCGGGATGCGCATCCCCCTATACTTAGGATAGAGTACATCATAAGTGTAGCAATGATGAAAGGGATGGCATCAATTTGGTAGAAGAGGATAAAAGAAATTGAAAAGAAGAAAAGAAGAAAAATTATTCAAAAATGTTTTGTTGTGCTTGGCCTTCTTCTGCCTCTTTGGAGGTATTGAGCTCATCCTCATAGATTACTTGAATCGAGTCAACGACAGCCATGAATGTATCATGTTCAAGGTATGGCTTCAGAAGCTGTCCATTGACTACAAATGGTTGTGCGTCAGCTGACAGATTGGATATCAATACACTTCCGTTGTCACGCACCTGCCTAACCATAAACGGCCCAGTTCATTTACTCTTCAATTTGCCTGGAAATATTTTTAATTTCGCATCGAACAACCACACCTTCTGACCTGGATCAAAGGACTTGCAGCGGATATGCTTGTCATGCCATGTTTTGACCTTCTCCTTGTACATCGGGTTGTTGTCATATGCATAATCTCTGAATTACAGTAATCTTTTCAGATCCAGTTTTCTGTTCTTTCCTGCTTGCTTGGAGTCCAAATTACGGATGTTAATGGCCCATAAAGATTTGTGAATAAGTTCAACGGGCAGATGACATGGCTTACCATACACAAGGCGGTAGGGAGACATTCCCAAGGGTGACTTGTGCGCTATTCTATAAGCCCAAAGAACGGAATCAAGCAGCTGAGACCAGTTCTTGCGATCCGAACGCACAAGCTTCTGTAAAATTGTCTTGATCTCCCTTTTTGAACATTCAGCTAAGCCATTGGACTGTGGATGGTAGGGTGAAGCAACACGATGCTCACTGCAGAATTCTTGGGTCAGCTTCTTCACCTCTCTGTTTATGAAATGACTACCCCCGTCAGATATGAGAATCTTGGGAATCCTGAACCGTGCTATGATGTGATCTCTCAAGAATCGACAGACAGTCCTACTATCAGCGGTTCGGGCGGGAATAGCCTCCACCCATCGACTTACATAATCGACAGCAAGCAGAATATATTCATAACCCTGACTGTTGGGAAACGGACCCATAAAGTCGATGCCCCATGCGTCAAAGACGTCTGAGATCTGAATGTATTTCAGACGCATCGTGTCTCTCATTCATATGGTTCCGCCCATCTTCTGGCAGTCAGTGCAGAATTTGACATACTCATCTGCATCTTTGAATAATGAAGGCCACCAGAGGCCACTTTGAAGAACTTTTGCTGTCGTTCATTTGCCTGAATGATGTCCTCCAGAATCTTGGTCATGACATAAAGCGAGGACACTTGGAACTTTCTCCTGAGGAATACACCTTCTCCAGATACAATCTGCTCCCTCACGAAACAAATACGGGTCTTCCCACTGGTAGAAATGGATTTTAGACAAGAATCTGTCTATTTTCAACTTAGGCCAGTCCTGTGGGATTTTCTTGGTCACCAAATAATTCACAATGTCTGCATACCAAGGAAGCGAGGTGACAGACAGAATTGCCTCGTCTGGAAAGGTCTCTGTGATCGGCTGCAGGTTCAGCTCAGGAGATTCCAGCGCAGGAAGCCTTGACAGATGATCGGCCACCACATTCTTTACCCCAGGTTTATCTTTAATTTCCAAGTCAAATTCCTGGAGGAGAAGGATCCACCGAATGCGGCATGGTTTGGCGTCCTTCTTCTGTTGTAAATACTGAATGGTCAAATGATCAGTGTAAATGATTACTTTAGACCCAAGGAGGTAGGATCTAAACTTTTCCAAGGCAAAGACTATCGCTAGCAGCTCCTTTTCAGTGACAGTGGAGTTCCGCTGGCTTCATCGAGCGTTCGACTAGCGTAGTGAATTGCAAATGGTACATTATCTTTCCTCTGTCCTAGTACAGCTCCGATGGCATAATCTGACGCGTCGGTCATGATCTCGAAAGGCTGAGTCCAAATCGGTGGCTGTAAGACAGGGACCTGCGTGATGAGTTCTTTCAACTGATTAAAGGCAAGGAGCACACGGTTATCTACAATGAATTCATTGTCCTTGCCAAGCAACTCAGTCAACGGTCTGGCCAGTTTACTGAAATCTTTGATGAATCGTCGGTAAAAACCGACATGGCCCAAGAATGACCAGACTTGCTTGATGTTTGTAGGTGGCTCAAGTTTGAAAATCACATCCACCTTGGCTGGGTCAACCTCCATTCCTTGTTTAGAAACAACGTGACCCAACACAATTCCTTCGGTCACCATGAAGTTGCTCTTCTCCCATGAGAGCACAAGATTGACTTCGTAGCACCTCCGTAAGACTCGGTCTAAATAATCCAGGCATTGGTCAAAGGAATCCCCGTAGACCGAAAAATTGTCCATAAAGACCTCGAGAAAGTTGCCCACCATATCGGAAAAAACTACAAGCATACACCTCTGAAATGTGGCTGGGGCGTTGCAAAGCCAGAACGGCATCCGTCTGAAGGCATATGTGCCAAAAGGACAGGTGAACGTGGTCTTCTCTTGATCTTCAGGAGCAATAGCAACTTGATTATACCCAGAGTAGCCATCCAAGAAGCAGAAATATTCCTTCGCGGCCAATCTCTCCAAGATCTAGTCGATGAAGGGTAGAGGGAAGTGATCCTTCTTGGTAGCGAGATTAAGTCTTCTATAGTCCACGCATACTCTCCACGAAGTGGGTACTCTGGTTGCGATCTCTTCTCCTTTGTCATTCTTCACAATGGTAATCCCTGATTTCTTGGGCACCACATGCAGAGGGCTCATCCATTTGCTGTCGGAGATGGGATAGATAAATCCTGCATCACGCCACTTCTGGATCTCTTTCATAACGACCTCCCGCAGATTAGGATTTAATCTTCTCTGAAGTTCTCGAGAGGGTCTGCAGTCTTCTTCCAGAAAGATGCGGTGTGAGCATAATGACGGATTGATCCCATGGAGATCGGATGTTCGCCAGCCTATCGCCTTGCGGTTACGTTCAAGAACCTCCATCAGACGAGATTCTTGGTCTTCGGTCAGATGTGCACTGATGATAACCGGGTACATGTTCGGTTCTCCCGCAAGGAAGGCATACTTCATTTTGGAGGGCAAGGGTTTTAGCTCTGACGGAGTCTGAGCTGCTTCAGAGGTGACCTCAGCTATCAGTGTAGGTGGTGATTCTTTCAACTGTTCGGTGTCCACCATAATCTGTTCTTCTCCTCTCAGATATTGACAAAATGCCTCGATAGTTTCCTCCTCATCAAAAGATTCTTCAGACATCTGCTCTTGGTTTTGAAGGCACATCACCCCATGGCAGTCTCATGCAGCACATCAGCAAGTTCCTCATCCTGATCGATAAGAGGAAATTCGACTGCGGTCCCCACTTCCTCCTCGGGGCAGAGGAGTTCATGGATTTCATTGTCATCCAAAAATAAGTTGGTATCTTGAATTTCTGCTAGAAAGTCGCAGTCGTCAGCATACTCAATCACCCTTGCACATGATGTAGATGTCTGTTCGGCTGGTGTTCCCTCAGACAGGGTCTCTACTCTGATTATTTCATTTCCAGCGCCAAAAGTGATTTCTCCCGTCCCATAATTCACTACTGCGTTTGATGTCCGCAGAAATGGTCTTCCAAGTATGATTGGGGTAAGGAGAAATGGAGTGGGGACGTCCATATCTAAGACCACAAAATCGGCCGGGAATGACTTTCCCTGAACCGTGACGATCACGTCCTCCAACAGGCCCCTAGGCTGCTTGACTGACTTGTCTGCGAACTGCAGAATCATCTTTGTAGGCTTGAGCGGTCCTAGCATGAACTCCGTGAGTAGCGAAGCTGGCTTCAAATTGACAGAAGACCCGCTATCGAGAAGTGTTCGTTCAAACTGCTGATTGAACATCTGACAACGTACAAGAGGTGCTCCCATATCTGGCTTTTTATCTGGTATGTTGCTGATGGCGTTAACGGTGACCATTGTGAGAATATGCTTTTCGGACTTGCCACCCTTGCTTCTGGAGTTGTGGGGATGCGGCCTGCGCTTGGTCGTGCATGCCTCTTTTAATCATTTCTTCACGGCTGGCATGTACTCAAGAGATTTCATTAATGGCATGTTCAGCACCAAATTCTGGATAATTTCTATAATGGCAGGATCAGACAAAGCATTTATCAAATTTTTCATTTTTTTGTGTTTTTTCATTACTTCAAGAAAAGGAATATTTACAAAATCTTCATCAATTTCATTTAAAAGAGTGTCCATATTGTTGTGTATAGGTAGATGGCAAGAAGGAGTGGATTCATCTACAGTTTGTGGACCAAAAAGGACAGGCTCGGCTTCTGGTGCTTGCGTTGGACTCGCTGCAGGTGCATTGCTCCTCCTGTCAGGAACTGGCTGTGAGGCAGGTGCAGACGTCTCCAATGTTGGCCGGTCTCCACCGAGGTTGTTGTTATCCTTTTGTGTTTTGCTATTTTCTTCATTTTTTTGTGATTTTCTGAATGCTGGTGCTGCTCCCAAAATGCTGCTTGGCCCTGGAGTTGGCTGGACTGACGATTCCCCATCAGATACAAGGTGCTTCCCCTTCGCCGTCGCCGATGGCTAGAGTGTCCTACCTCTCCTGAGAGTAACAACATTAGATAGAAAACAATGTAATTCACCTGATTCGGGTTGGACACTGCCGGCTACCTGCTCCTTGCGTCGGAAGTTGTTTGGATTGGCTTCGACCTGGGGTGGTATGATGGTCTTGGCTGCCGTCAGGTCGTCAACCTTCTGGGTCATCTCAGCCATGTTCTTCATTAATTGCTCTAAGCAGGCCAAGGTCAGATTGACCGGTACAATCTCAGAGGAGTCCCCCTGCTGGGGCCTAGAGTGCGGGTATGGCGGCTGAGATTGCGACTGGTAACCTTAAGAAAATTGGTGAGGAGGAGGGTTGGAGGAGTACTGTGCATTCTGTTGATTGTATTGAGCAGCCGGCTGCTGATGATATCCATGTCCGCGATATCCGGACTGTTGAGGACTGTACTGAGAATCCTGCCTCCAGGTGTTTCCGTGAGAAGGAGGCTGGTATTGGTAGGAGGGCTGGAAAGGTCTCCCACACTGCTGCTTCTAGTGATAGGGCTTGTTGCCAATGTTCTGACCCTGAGAATGTCCCTGAGGACGGGTCAGCTGCGCTTCATTGTTCCATACGCCATTGATCTCCTGAATCAGTGGCGGGGGTGGAGAGAACTGCTCGGAGTATGCTGGCTGGGGCTCAGGTTGATATACAACCATCTGAGTCTGGGGCTACGGTGGCTGCTCCGGAACCTGCACTTAGTACACAAGCTGGACAGGCTGGGGCTGCAGTGGAGTCGGCTGAGGGTGTTACTGTATTGTGGGCTCCTTCTTCTCAGCATTCGGCTCGGCAGAAGTAGACACAGCATTGCACATGTTTGCATTTAATGCACGAACGAGTTGCTCCAGCTGTTGGGAAATCTGGTCGAGCTTTTCCAAACCCTGGGTCCTCTTCTCAATGACTGCCAATTTTTCGAGGTCCTGCGACCTCTTCTCAATGATATCCACCTTGGACAAGTGGCTCCCAATGATGCTCAGGTTGGAGCTCTCATCCTTGTCCTCGGTATGAGAAGCCATGTTTACTGGCTTGCTGATGGCGGTTGGTGGCTTCATGTATGCTCTGGACGAGGTCTACGCAGCTTCTCCTTCAGCCATTTCCTTGAAGACGTTCCATACCACGTCCTCGTCCTTGTTGAAATGTGAACCATCGCAAGTAGCATCTACAAGCTTTTGGCTCTCAAGTGATAGCCCCTCAAAGAAATGTTGCACGAGACTGGTCTTTGGAATTTCATGGTGTGGGCACTACTCCTGCAAGTCCTTGAATCTCTCCCACGCTTCATGTACAGTCTCGTGGAGCTGATGGCAGAAACTGGAGATACGGGCACGCATCTGGTTCAATCGCCCTAGGGGATAGAATTTATGGAGAAAGGCAGACTTCAGCTCCTCCCAGGTCGTGACGACCTTCCCAAGATGATCGACCCAATATAGGGCCTTGTCTTGAAGGCTGAAGGGAAATGCAGTCATCTTGACTACCCCCAAAGGAATACCAGGGTACTGAGCAGTGGCACAGATGCGGATGAACTTCTTGAGAAAGATATATGGTTCCTCAGTGGTGTTCCCGTGGAATGTGGGAAGCAGGGACAGAAATTACGGCTTCAACTCGAAGTGGGCATGCATACGTGGAACCTGAATCCACTCAGTAATGCGTCCTGCTCCTGGGTTGTATGTTTCCTTGAGTGTAGGCTTTGGCTGCGGTAGATCTGCCTCTGCTGCTTCGAATTATGGTCCTCCCACTGAGAACTCATCTCTGACTTCTTCAAAATTAGGCTCGTGGTTTGGATCATCCTCCCTGCGGCCATCTCTTGCATCGGCCCTCCTCCTCAGATCGTTCAACATATCTTAGAAGGCAGTTTGGGCCAGGGCTTGATTAGTCAACTGCTGCTGAATGGCTTGGATGGAAGCCAGCAGCTGATTGTTAACCTCGTTTTGCGTAGTGTACTGCCCTTCCCTCGGATTGACTTCAGGTTCATGTTGGGGTTGTTGTCCCTTTCCTCTTCCTCCTGCCATCTCGGATTCTACTTGGTTTACTGGCTCGGGATCGGGCTCAAGGTCTGCACATGGAAGAATGCCTCGATCAGTCTGAATTGCAGCACCAGATAGGGAGATGTGGTCTGTGTCAAGGTCAACACAGAATTCGTTAAGGACGGGGATGTGTAAGGAGTGAAATCAATTGCCATCCAAAACGGACAGAAATCGGGACGAGAGTGATCCCGGTTTATTCAAGAAGACAGGGAGTCTGGAGATCGGTCTACGGAGTTTGAACTGGGTTCTCGGGAATCGCCCTGAATTATTGGAGAGGGAGAGCGAATGGAACTGATGTGGGTGCCGACAGAGTCTCGACTAAACTGCCCATTCGTCGCCATCTTGAAGATCAAGAGGAAGATCGATGTGGATGAAAGATACGTGGGTCAACAAGAAACAAATGGAGTGTAAAACAATAGAAGGCTCACGATGAGCAAGGGTCAAATAGAAGGAGACAAAATTTGTGCAAAGGCGCGATATTTTTGATCTTGACCTAAATGCAACTAGCAATCAAACACAAAACAAGGGGATTCACCAACTCAACACGTGAAGCCGTGAAGGTTCGGCTTTTATCTCTGTAATATTTATCTTGAATTCAGGAAGTTATCTTTCAACGAGTCCTTAGAGCGCTATGCCTATAGGAGCGAGAGTACTGCCGGAAAGGTATTCCCGTACTTGTCCTCCTCCTGTGTAACTTGTAGCTTGCGCTTTTTAAGATCCTTGTAACCCTTCCTGGATCCCTACTCAGCCAAAGAAAAGAGTGAGGAAGCCAATAGGCAAAACTGATACTTCGGATCTCGCTCGCAACGGAATCACACATGAACGTGCAAGATCCTACTCGGACGCAGACGGTGAGAGAGACACACCCGTGAAGGCGTGGCCTATGCTCGGTACTTCGGACAAGGTCGATGCTCACACAATAGTGAGTCACCAATGGCGACCAAGCCCTACTCGCCTACGTACGATAGTAGCGCCAATACTTCGGAAATCTAGGCGATACACAAGGCAGCCACAAGCTGGGTTTTGGGCTCTAATCCTTACGAAGCACTCAACTCACTTGGAAGGAGACCTTCCCATGCAACTTGAATACAAGTGAGGGTATTGCTCTCCCCAATCAATGAGTCCAATTACCAATTTTATTTAGGTCAAGGTTTTCGTAGCAGTCCCTTTTTTAATTTTTTTGGTGTTATCGCTTCTTTTGAGTAAGTTCAAACAAGCACCTAACGATTTTTGTATTTTCTTGATCCTACTTTGTCCAAAAACAGAGGGAGAATAGAGTCGAAAAAGCCAATGCAAGTCGGCACCAAGATGGAAATCTCACCTTTGTGCCTAAATGATGGATGCCAAGTAAGAAGACTTACAGCGAATCCCAGCTGTCTCCATGCGGGATGCAAAGCAGAAATTTATAAACCTAACTACTTGCCGGTATGCAATGCGGAAATCGTCCTAAGATAGGCAAGTGCTACGTGAAGAACCACAAGTCAACCACTAACCTCCAATCCTAATGTCCGGTCTAGGCTCACCCCTCCTTCTCTCGACACATCGAGTTTAGGAGAAGTGCTTGGCGGGATGAGCTCGCGGCGCGCGGATCGAAGGCTAATGACTAACTGTTTAATTAAACTAAGTCCAAATACGATCTATAGGAACATGCAAAGGTTATTAAGGTGTTTGGACCTAATCTAATCGATCAAGCAATGCCTAGGTCTAAGGGTTCAATCCACAAAAGAAATGGAAAAGAAATCAAAACCGGAAAATGACAGTCGAGAAATGCGAAGAAAACCGCGGTGAGCCCCCGGGTGAACAAACACCCGAAAATTAGGCCCAAAGTGTCTGAGTGTCCAAGTCATGTATTATTACAATATAAATGACTCTCTCTCACAAAAATACAAAACTAACTATCTTTCTCTCTCAAGCTCTCCTGCCGGCTAGGGTAGAATAGCCGTCTCCTCCTCCCAAGGATGCGTAGGATCCCCTAGGCGATCCTCCTCGGTCAGCGGTCCCTCGCAAGAAAACAAGAGAGGTGTCAGACAGTTCAAAACAAGTTATGCACGAAAAACAAATAAGCAAAAATAGCTAAGCAGATAAAAGACACAAAGGTACTCTACAAGCTGATGCTCCCCGGCAACGGTGCCATTTGAAAAATGAGAATGCGAGAGCCGCTAAATAGTGGTCTGACAAATCAGACTCACTATCGCTGATGCGACTACTCAAGCCTTCCCGTTCGTCAGCCATTAACCCAGACAATCAATCAGGCAATCAAGAGCAAGGATTAAAATTTATTATTCCCTACTAAAAATGTACAATGGCAAGCAAGTAGGGGTCGAACACAGGAAAGAAAGGTATAGAGTAGAGATAAAAATTCACTCCTAGGTCTAATAAACTACTTAGCCAATCTGAATATTTTTTTGTGGGTTTTTAATATTTTTATTTGTTATTTTTTAATAATTTTTTTTAATTTTGTATTTTGATTTTTAATTTTCTGATTTTATATTTTATTTTTATATTTTAAATATTTTTTTTCTTTTTCAATATTGGAATATATAAACTATATGATAAAAGAGGTGACAAAATATTTATAAAAATATGCAAAAAAAGTCAAAATTTCAGAATTAAATTTTTTTGGTTTTTTTATAATTTTTTAGTGTTTTTGTGATTTTTTGGTATTTTCTAGAATGTTTTTGGTATTTTTAATAGCAAAACAAAGGAAAATAGGGAATTAGCTACTGGCTGGGGGTAAAGTGGGAATTAAAAATATCAAATAGCCACCAAAATTTTCTACACTAATTTTAAAATAAAGATAATAAGATATGGAACCTACATAACTTGAGTTTCTATTTTTCTGAGTTTTCTATAATTTTATATATTTTTTTGAAGTTTTTGTGTAATTTCGAATTTTTAAGGTTTTTCTTTTGAGATTTTTAGTGATTTTTGGATTGACACCAAAATATGATAAAATAGACAGTAGGTAATATTTTTGGAATTTTTAACGTATTTTAATATTTTTTTGGTATTTTCTAAGCTAGACAGTGCTGAAATGGCATGTTTTTTATTTTTAATAAATATAAAAAAAGAAACAAAAATAAAAACTAAAAATATAGCATGCAAGTGCAAGTTAACAGGAGCTTAAGTTAATTTTTATGGAATTTTTGGCACTTTAATGATGCGTGAAATAAATAGATCAAACACACAAAAATCCTAAGCCTGGTAGGGATATAAATGCAAATCTAAAAACATCCAGGGGCTTAGGTGCAAATTTCACCAAAATACACACGCAGAGCACGTGATCTGTCGTTCACAGGGGTATATTTGCAAATACTTAAAACCGGCAGGGCGAAAGTGCAATTAATCCAAAATATATTTAAATCACTACGCGCAAGGGTTTAACTACAAATACATAAAAGTTTAGGATCGAAAATGCAAAATACCCAAAAGGGCACGTGCCCCAGTCACATGAGGTGACGTGGCCGAGGACAGAAGTGCAAATATAGAAAGTTACTGGGCCTACATGCAAATATTACAAAACTTTTTAACTGGAAAATAAAGTTTTAGGACTAGAAGTTAAATACAAAAACTCTTGGGTGAAAATTGCAAAATACCCAAGATGCTGATCATGCGGCCGAGGGAGGTTCACTTATCCACGTGCGTGAGCAGGTGGCCCGGTGGCGCTTCGCACGGACGTCCAGGATTAGATCACGTGATGAGATCCGACGGTGGGGGACACTTGAAGACTGACGGCTCCTGTGCGCCTGGACTCCTTATCCAACGGTGGGGAGAGGTTCACGAAGAACACTCCCCCGGCGAGCTTTGGCGGGTGAATACGGCCGACACACGACCTCTCCAGCCCTAGGATCAAGGGCAAAACGATCCTGGTGCCCCTCTACGTCTGAAGGAGGTCTCAGGCGAGCCTGAGACGGCTTGAAGCGGTCGGACAGCGGCGGTGGACTGGGCAGCTACTCTCGAGGGTCTTCGAGGGTCGATGGAGCCTTCTCCTTGGCTTTGACCTGCAGAGTTAGTCGCGCAAAATCCAGGCGAAGCTACGGGTGTATTCTGATGGTGCGAGGGAGGCGAAAGGTAGCTTGGGTGAGGAGCTCCGGCGAGCGGCGGAGAATGGAGCTCGGTCGCTCGATCTGGGAGAGATCGAGGGAGATGGAGGGGTGGAGCGGAGAGACGGAGCGAAGGGGAAGAATATGGAGGTGACAGGTGGTCGGGTTGATGTGTGGAACGACCGGAAATGGCTGGCGGAGCTCAGCTCCACCGTTGGTTCGATTGACGAAATCACGGCGAATAACTTAATCGAAAACCCACACTGCTACTATGCTGATCTATACTACGCTAGGGATACAAGAAAAGGGAAAGAGAAGGGGGTGAGGCTCACCAGAGACGACGGGATGAGCTCGCGGCGGAGCTCCGGCGAGGGGCTGGATCTCTTCGATTCAACACCAGATAGCGTGAACCCATGCTCGAATCGCCCCCTGCTGTCACCAGGAACGCAATGGGCCAGGGGTTTACGGGTGAATTTGGCGGAAGAAGGATCAAAGGTCAAAGGGGGATGACGGGTTTGGTTTTGAATGGTGGTCGAGTGGCATGAAGGACGAGGGTCAAACGCCTCGATCAGCGGTCCACAACCCCAGAAATCCCTTGGGTGTGAATCACCACTAATCGAGGAGCAAAAACTCAGAAGGCATCGACATGATTTGGTGCAAGGTCAATCCTAGAAAAAGGCGAGAAGAAGAGACAAAATGCAACTGACAAGAGGCACAGGGGGCGGGTCAGACAGTTGACCGGGGTCAACTGTCCAAGCCCTCTGGTTGGTCCACGTGGACCAACCAGAAAAACCCCCTGGAAAAAGATTTTGAAAATGATTTAAAAATACTAAATGACATTATTATATTTAGGTTATTAAATAAAAAAATGTTTGTAAATTTATAAATTATTTTATTATGAATTTTAATTATTTTTATGAGATTTATTTTTATAAGTTACTTATTATAGCCTATATAGGTATAATATCTACATATTTTATTCTTTTATTTATATTATGAGAATTTTAATTTTATTATTTTTATTTAGTATTTTATAAAATCATAAAATATTTTTATACACCTAAATGTATTTTTGTTTTATTTTTCTGATATGTTTTGTATATTTAATAAAATATAAGTAGGTATTGTATGGGTATGTATATAGGTATAATACATGTGTATTTTATATACATATATTTTTATTTTGAGTTTTATTTGGGTTTATATTCCGATTTTAATGTACATAATTATTATAAATAATATTCACAAAATTATAAAAATATAAAAATACAAAAATAATGAATAAATAATAAATTGAATATTTTATTCTGTACCAGTATACAATGAGGGTCCAAAACTCAACTTCCAAACCGTAGCTCCGCCAAATGCGAAACCACCGCCATTAAATAGATTATTTTATTCTATATACAAATAAAGTGAGTTTGATGCATTTGGAGTTTTCATTTGTGAGATACAGGTCTGGGAAGTTGGAATTCTGAATTCTTATTCAGACCATAACTTTTTATCTGTACATTATTTTTGAGTGAAATAAATTTTATATTTTTCTTTATTTAATTATCTACAACTTTCATGGACAACGTTTCTTTATTTGATGTATAGAAAGTGGAACCAAAAATAGGTCCAAAAATGAATAAAAATGAATAGAAAGAATAGGTATTTTTGCTGTATTTTAACCCTTATCTCCCCCTACTTTATTCCTTATCGACCTATTCATCAATATGCCTAGGTCTCGGGGTTTTTGGATCATAAAATATTTACAATATTTTATTCTTTTTCTTTTCTTTTATTTATTCTATAATTTTGGCTTTAATTACAGTATTTTATACACTATTTACAGGTACATGCATGGATGTTAAATTGCTCTATTTAATGTCATTTACAGGCATTTGCTAGGGTTTTTGAGGCCAAAATGATAGAATAAAGATGATGAAATGTGGATTCATCAAGAAGGCTTATGATTCTATCCCACGAGAGATATTGTGGAGAGTGTTGGAGAAGAGACAAGTACCTATCCTATACATTAACCTCATAAAGGACATGTATGATAGGGCTTTATCTTGTGTAAGGACCCCGTCTGGGAAGACTGGATATTTTTATATCAACATTGGTTTACATCAAGGTTCTGCTTTGAGTCCATTTCTTTTTACTTTTATTATGGACGAGTTGACAAGTCACATTCAGGATGAGTTACCTTGGTGTATGTTATTTGCTGGTGATATTGTGTTAATTGACGAGACTAGAGAGGGAGTAAATGAGAAGCTTGAGGGCTGGAGACATGAATTGGAGACTAAAGGATTTCGTATAAGTAGGGTCAAGACGGAATATATGGAGTGCACCTTTGATGGAAGCAATGGTGTAGGAATCGAGGTGAAGATCGGTGACGATAACATTCAGAAGAGAAATTCCTTTAGATATCTGGGATCTATTCTGCAACATGATGGGGAAATTGATGGAGATGTTACTAATATAATAAATGCTGGCTGGCTAAAGTGGAGAGGAGCCTCTGATGTTCTCTGTGATAATAAAATTCCTTTAAAAATTAAAGGAAAGTTTTACAAAGCAGCCGTGAGACCTGCTCATGTGCAAAGAATGAATGTAGCAGAAATAAAAATGTTAAGGTGGATGTGTGGACACACACGTAAAGATCGGATTCGGAATGATGTAATCAGAAAGAAAGTTGGTGTATCTTCGGTCGAGGATAAGATGCGAGAAAATCACTTAAGATGGTTTGGACATTTGCAAAGAAGATCAACTAATGCACCAGTTAGGAGATGCGAGTGTTGGGATGTTGAGCTGGCTAAGAGAGGGCGAGGACGGCCCAAGAAGTGTTGGAAAGAGACCATACGAAGGGATCTTAGTTTTGTGGATATAAGCCCGGGATTGACTCAAGATAGATTTGAATGGAGGCGAAGAATCCATGTAGCCGACCCTACTTAATTGTGGGAAAAGGCTTTGTCGTTGTTGTTGTATCAAATGGTGCCGTTGTCGAGGACACGACTCATCTTCATTTGTTTGTTGAATTTTATTGAATTATTTTTTGTATGGATATTTTCAAAATCTTACGTCTTCTCATGGTGTTGTTCTTGCATCATTTGTTGATTGTTTTTCTTGATATTTTCTCTAACTATTTCTTTTGTATCAGGACCCATGGAGATCAAGGATGCTCGATCTACATGGAGGCGTGGAGTTGGGAGATCCCGCTATAGGGAGCCGCAAAAGAAAATAGGAAGGAGTCACGGAAGATTTGTCAACATCTCCTTCTTACATTTTGTTGTAAAAAACATATTGTATCATTTGCCTTTCTAGCGGTCCTCGTTCGATGATCCGCATGTTAAAAAAAGGGTAAAAAAGAGTAGCTCACTTGATGATCTACGCCCCCCCCCCACCACACACACATCCATCTCTGTATATTCGCACACCCACCCTCCCTCCCTCCCTCGCACATCCATCATAATGTGTACACCTCCCTCCCACTTATTCACCTTCATCTCTAAAAATTCATCACCCCCTCCCCTATATCCAAGCAACTAGACATCTGTATAAATGCCCCCTCTAACCCTAAAAACCACGGGTCCCCCAATCCAAATTCCATATCCAATACTTAGGCTACTTTCAGCCTAAGTATAAGGGGGACCCAACTCAATCAAACTTCCCCCCATTGGTCTTCTTATACTTAGGTCATTTTTGACCTACGTATAGGGGGACCTCCGAGTCAGTTCCACTATATCACCTTATATTTAACCGAATATATGACTTCAGATTACTTGTGTTATGAGGATATAGAAAAAGTTAAGTATAGGGGGTATACCGTATATTATTATATATATACTATAGCCATATCTCGTATGTTAAATTTTTTGAAAACTTTTTGGTCTAGAGTTCAGGTATGCTGGTGAACTATTTTTTATATAACTTTTTTGTAAAAATATTTTTAAAGATTGAGGGGCTAACTTTTCGTAATTAAAAGATTAACTTTATTCAAAACTCCATGAAAATCTAAAAAATTTCTTTGAGAGAGGATCCAACTACTAGGCTTAAAATGAGTAGCTACTCTTCAGTGAGGGAACTATGGTCTCCCTTAGCATAGAGGGTGGTTTAGAGGACACTGTCTATGGCTCCGTCCTCAAGTAACACGGGTGGCCGTCTAACGGCCCGTACTTACACCCATACTGGCTGGAAGTAGATGCAACTATTCATATGAGCTTGGGCCAGTCATTATCTCTCTTAAGAAATAAAAAATGATGAAAAATTAAAATTCATAAAAATTTGCAAAAGATAAAAACCACAAATTCACTAACTAAGGAGGTGGTGTATTCCTAACACATTCACTATCACTCAAGGCTTGAGGATTTAAAGACACTGGATTTTTGAAATCTTGAGAGACTGAGTTAGCCAGCCTTAGTCATTAGGGTTTTTGAAACTTAATAATCCACACTTCCCTAGTTTGAAAGATTTGAGCACTATATTGCACTCTTTATCTCTACCTTCTAAAGAATATGATCGACACATCACTTTCACTAATGCATGATTGATGAGATGAGTTAAGTTATCACTTGAGGAACCATGACTAGTGATTTAAGTTTAGACCTGATCTAATGATACCCGAGTATGGGATAACGTCAACGAAGGCTTCAAGAAACCTGAGTGTCAGCAAAACCCTAGACAGTATGCGAACAAGTTCGCATGCTATCGTTTGATATTTACTTATGTGCCATGGTGTGATGAAACTTAAATAATTGTTGATCAATGTGCGCCAACTTTTGATAAAAGCAGTGGAACTAGCCAAACATTGAAATAAAATTCGAGAGAAGTTCTCTCATACATAGAAGAGTTCAATCATTACAAATACAAATTCAAAAGAGCTTCCACCAAAGGTGAGTGCTCCCAACCATTTCAAAGTGTCCACTTGGACCAAACACTATTAGGACCAAGGAATCAGTCTAGCACCCAAAAAAGGGCTCTGAATCAAATAATGATAGAAGTCTGGGTGTCGAAGGTATCTTAGATACTCAAAAGAGACACACCCTGGTGTAATACCAGGAAAATAAGTGCAGATGACTCTGAATTTTATTGATGGACACATTGATCAACAAACAAAAACCTACATGTGTTGAATAATAAGGCACTCGAGAGGCCTCATGTTCCAATGTGAGGGAGAGAAGAATTGACACAATCCTATGCCCTCCATCATCTGGCCATCCATCTACACTTTCGAGTCTGACAAACTAATGAGACGATGGATTTAATGTAAGAACCGACTTATTCTCTAGTGTTGAGGATTAGATCTAGAGGAGAGTCTCCTAGATTGGGACCTTGTGTGATATCTTGACTCAACTATCATGAATGCAGTACATTAAAAGTCATGTTGGTAGAGGTGCACCTTTCGCAAAATAGTTGAATGGAGGGGCATGGGTGGAGGAGGGCCGATGGGGACGAGGTGCTGGTGTGGACTGTTCGGGAGGGGGTAAAGGGAAAGGTCTGGAATATGAAAGGAAAGGATGCTGAGGGAGAGTTTAGAAATGTGAGAGAGGGAGGGATCTCCCAAAGAGAGTGAGTTGATGCTGGCCGTAGGATGCTCCCATGCCACATGTCGCTCATCCATCGATTACATACTAGCACCTTTGCAATACTTACCAACATTGAACGGGCTTGTATAAAGGCGAAACTTGGCCTGCTTGTTCATGTTCAAGAGGAAGAAAAGCACCATGAGGTTATGTGGAACAAAGCAGATCCTCTACAATACTGCATAGATTTGCTGTGAATCCCTGCTGCATCTGAGCCGCTCGATTTTGATCGAGCGGTTTGCATGAATTCCCATGATAAGGTCCCAGAAAAATAGGTAATTCGTGTGAACCTCGGATGCACCACGGTTTCACAGCAGATCTCTGCAGTACTGCAGAGGATCTGCTCTCTATTAGAACCTTCTAGACCAATAAATACCTAGGAGCTCCACCATGAACACTGGGAGCTATAGAAACTATATATCCAAATAATATAACATGGAACTAGATGTCACAAAATTATGAAATGTCATTTCAAACGAATTTCATTTTTTTGATAAGTTTAAATGTATATATTTCAACCAGAAAAGTACATACAAAAAAGGGGGAACTCTGGTCGCTAGCCAATTAGCCAGATTTGATCATTAGTCGAATTAAGTGCTATAATCAGGACGGAACCTGAGGGGACAAAATCTCAGGTTACATCAGTTATCCTTGATCAGTGAGAAGGTGTTGATGATGTCTTCGATTGTGCGAACTGTAGATGGACTGCCAGACGAAGTCCATAAACGATTATGCTCATGCCAGATGTGCCAAACCACGACCGCGAGTAACGTTGCAGAAGTAGAGCGGGAACGCGGGGAACTCAAGCTATCAAGCCAGGAGAGCACGTAAGGGAGATTGGAAGCAAGGGGCACCGACAAGGCAAGAGCGACGCAAGAGCCTCGCCAAACAGTAGAAGAGAAAGTGCATTAGAACATCAGGTGCTCATGGGATTCAGTTACCTTAGAGCATAAGTTACAAATAGCGGGAAGATTCAAGCCAAACAAATTGAGTCTATCTGAAGTGGGGAGCCACCCAAGGCGAGCCCGACAGAGCACGAATGTGAGTGGGGGGTGGGGGTGCGCCTATCCCAAACGAGACAAGCCCAAGAGACCGGCAAGCCACGAGGTCTTAGAAACTCAAAAGCATCCGTGAAAGAGAAACCTCTGGGCGAGTGGACCCACATAAAGGGGAGTGCATCTCCCCGGATGGAAACACATAAACATGATCTAAACTCCAACATCCTGTGTCAAACCCGGGAAGAGGAGGAGGAGGCCTGGATGTCCCAAAACGAACCAGCAGAGAGGTATTTCGAGCGCATATACTCGGCCCAAATAGAAGAGTCCGCAGATAGGAACCTCTAGACCCAGGAGACGATCATAGCTTTGCGAAGGGAGATGAAAGATTTCAAGCCCATTCCCCACTCTCTCTTAGGGAGGAAGATGTAACTCCAGGCGATATCATGACGCCGACGGCCCCAAAGGAAGTTAGCGCAAAGCATATCAAGCCTTTTGACAACCGTATTTGGAATGAGGGCACCCACAATCCAATATAAGTAGACCCCTCAAATCACGGAGTTTATAAGCTAGGCACGCCCAGCCATAGATAGAGCCTTGGCGCTCCAGCCATTGATAAGTCTCCTGATTCGATCTTCCAATGATCTTGAATCACTGCATCTCCATGTCTATGAGGCAAGAGAAGGCCCAGATAAGTGGAAGGGAGTGATTGATGCAAGACTCCCAATTGCAGGGAAGCGGCAAAGTCAGGAGTAGCCCACTTGGATCTGAAAATTTTACTCTTCCTCGGATCCAGACCGGAAATTATCTCAAAGGTTTGTAGAATCTCTTTAACCGCAATGAGCGAACGAAGGGAGCCCTTATAGAAGAAAAATAGGTCATCTGCATAAATAAGATGTGAAGGCGCAATGCTACGCCCCCGACCCATTGGAAGGAAACGACCTTCAGAAGCAGCCATATCCATCAAGGAGGAAAGTGATTCCATCCCGATATGAAGAGGAGAGGACTCACGGGGTCACCTTGCCGTAAACCACGAGTACCCCTGAAAATCCATGAGGAGCTCCATTAACTAAAATGGAGAAAGAAGTTGTGGTTATGCAGTTAGCAATCTAGGTTACCCACTTACGGAAGAAACCCATAGCTGTGAGAGCATCGAGGATGAAGGCATGGTCGATTGTATCGAAGGCTTTGGAGAGATCGATTTTCAAGCAAGCCTTGTTGCGGGATGATACTTCTATCGGATCCATGCAGGAGTTCATTAGCAAGGCGGACGTTGTCACTGATAGATCCGCCTTTAATAAAAGCCGACTGATTGAGGGAGATAAGATGCGGCAGGACTGCGGCTAATCTGGACGCTAGTAGCCTTGAAAATATCTTATATATTACATTGCAACCCGAGATTGGGTGGTAATCACCGATGCCAGACAGTGTTTGTACTTTGGGTATAAGGGTGAGGAAGGTGTTATGAGTCTAGACTTGGCGGGCCCATATACTTGGCGCACCCTCATTTGGTTATTTTTATTGTAATCTTCATTATGAAGTATTTTTTAGTTATTTATGTTTTTATTATTTAGTTATCCTATTATTTTGCATGGATTTGGTCATATATATGATTCAACAGTATCTAATGGAAAGAGTTTCATAGAGATATTATATAAATATGTCTAAATAATAAAGTAGAACCAGTCAACAAGGCTGTGACATGCAGCAATAGTAAATAAACAGATTGAAAAATGTATCTCAAGGCTCAAGTGGATTAATCTGTCGTCAACTCCCTCATTAAATCCAGATGTATATATCAAAGTGAGAGACCAAAGTCTAGACACCTATGTCGAATCCAATTTCTGCAATGAAGAAATAATCCTCCGATCAATATGTGTATTACCGAGATGGACTAATGTGAATATATCATAAGAATGAGCTGAAAAATAGATACCTTGAGAATTTATCATATTGATCTTCCTGCTAGATCTCTTCCACTAGATCTTGCATCTCTTGATTAGTGTCCGACATCTAAAGTTAAATACCATGTTAGATTCTAATCTTCAAATTGATTTCGAAGAACATTTTTTCGCAATTGTCATCCATATTAAAAACTTAACATCAATGTCAATATCCGATGTAAGTTATAACAAATGAATGTTAAATAACACATACTATTATGAACTTAAAGCTTGAGTTGAGAGTTTCCTTACGAAGCAGCGAGGACTGAGAGGCACGGGAGGCGAGGAGGTGCTCTCGAGGGCTGAGGGGAAGCCGTAGGCCCGCATGTGTGCGAGGGGGGAGGCGAGGTGGTTGACGCGGGCGGCGGGTAGCAGCACGGGGGGAGGCGAGGGCTGAGCAGGCAGCCGCAGCCGGCAGGCCCGCAGGTGTACGGGGGGGAGGCGAGGCGCTTGACGCGGGCAGGGCAGACGCAACGATGGGGGGGGGGGAGGCGAGGGGTTGAGGGCTGAGCGGGGGCAGCTGCAGGGGGAGGCGAGGGCTGAGCGGGCAGCCGCAGGCGGCAGGCCCGTATGTGTGCGGGGGGAGGGGGCGCTTGACGCGGGCAGTCACAGTGGCGGGGGGAGGCGAGGGGTCGAGGGCTGAGCGGGCGGCAGCCGCAGGTGTGCGGGGGGAGGCTGAGCGGGGGAGGGTGGGGTTTGGCAGGCGGCAGGCGCACTTGGGAGGAACGAAGGAGCGGGGGAGGGTGGGTTCGGGGAATCGGGAGTAGGGATTTCGATTTGGGGGGGTGCCCTAGCGTGTAGCGCCGAAGTGTCCAAAACACCCAGGCTAAGGCCCTCTAGGGGGTTGTTCGGGCCTATATTTGGGCTTGCAAGTGGGCTATGCAATCGGGCTAACGGGAATATATCTAGGTTGTTATGTGGGCCGCGCTAACGGGCCTAATGGAATCTTTGGCCCAAGCCCGGCCAATAAATAATTCTGGTTCGAGCTGGGCCGGACTATGCGGGCCGGGCCGGGCCGGCCCAGCCCAATGCTCATCCCTAGGCAGGAGAAACCTCAGCAAAAACTTGTAGCCGGTCCGTCGCGGACCATGGGAATGCTGAACTGCCATAGCCGGCCGGTGGCACCTATGTGGTTCTTCTTGCAGAGGAACTCGAGAGCAAACGTTTTACGTCGTGGAGGAAGATATCGGTATGACCACCCTTGCGTTTCCTAGCCGTTACCGCCGCCGTCCATATCGCACTCATGCGGCCGGGTGCCTCAGTGAAATAGCCAGCATCAATCATGATGAGGTCCCATTCCTTTTCATACATCTCCGTCGGCAGATCTGCCAGGGCCAGTTTGCACCTCCTGCGACCAGAAAGATAATTCACATTATTTTTTTGTAACTAAAAGAAAAAAACTTCTTGATGAACAAATAGGGATGAAAATGAATGTGAATATATTCGTATCCGATCCGCTATCGCATTCGTTTTATACATATTTTGACATTCATATTCTTATTCATTTTAAAATGGATGCGGATATGGATATCACTTTGACATTCGTTAATATTTGCATTCGTATTTGTATATTCGTTTTCACATATAAGTATAGTAATATATTTATTTATAACTGTGTGTAACAACATTTTATGATTGCATTCACTGTTATGAAATTACTATATTAAGTAAATCTATTTTTTGTGTAAACCATCTTAAACATATATATTTTAGTTAATCTATCAAATATATCTGCTATTATTCATATTCGATTCGTATTCGTTTTACATTCGTATTCGTTTTTAAGGATATGGTAACATAATTTTCATATCTGTCAATATTCGTATCCGCATTCGTATTTTAAAATGGATACGACCGTTTTCATCCCTAAGAACAAACCAAAGATTCAATCTATACGGTTGGATTTTTTAATCAAATTTGCAAAAAAGCAATCACAATCCGATCTCAGAACGGTCCTACATTCATATTTCACCTAAGTCCAATCTGCTGCAATGCGATGAGAGAATCATGAGAAGAACTCAACAAAATTACCTATCTTTAACATAAATTTTCCAAAAATACCCCTGGTGTAATAAATTGCATGTTGCTTTGCTAGATACGTCCATGAACTCTGTATAACATAGTTTTATATCATCTAAAAAATAGACTTGGGAAGATGCATTGCTTTAAAGATTGCAGGCAATGTCCAAATATATATGAGTAACGATAGCTATGAAAAAAATTCTTTATAGTAGATTTTGTGGAATCTTTGATATCTATTATAATCATATTAGTGTATTACCTGTTGACATTTTATCCATGTACCCGTACAGAATATTTGTAAACTAATATCACATTAATGTTGGAATTGGCATATGTAGGATATAAAAAATATATTTGATTTTTTTACTAAATTGGTTCGAGATAACTTAGAAACCTTAAATCATGATGTAAGAGTGAATCATCAAATAACATGCAATTTAAGACAAATCAAAATGAGAACTCGAGACAATTTTTGCAAAATATTACTTGGTGAAGCAATAGCTACCGGTATGAATATTTACAAGCTAGTATTAGATTGCGCTAGTGGCCCAACAAATATTGTTCCTTACAATAACGCGTAGAATCTATTTAAATATATATTAAATATCTATTGTCATGTAGATAGCAATGATAACAGACGAATACAAATATAGGTATTGATAGATATGAAAATTATGTTATCATATCCTTAAAAAACCATATAAGTACGTAAAACGGATACCGATTGCATACAAATAATATTAGAAATATTCTATATGTTCTTAAATTTAGGCGTATTGGATGGACTACACATGATATAAATTTACAGAATGTGCTTATATCATAATAAATATATCAAATATTGTGAAAGAAAGTATGCAATTATGTTATATATGGTTAAAAATAAATCTACAACTATAATTATATATGAAAAATAAAAATGCAGATACATATACAGATCTTTGCGGATGTCAAAGTGAGATCCATATCCTTATCCATTTTAAAATCAATATGGATATTATGCTAATTCTGTATGAAACGTGTATGGTAGCAGACAGGATATGGATGTGTCTATATCTGTTTGCATCCCTACATGTAGATCATTTGGGGTGTTGGAAGATTGATTGGCAGGGAACTGGTTGAGAAGATTGCTAATGCGATTGACCACCCTCCAGACTTTTGATTGTCTGAGTGTTGATGATGGGGATTGTTGAGTGTCATATTGATGAATCCTCATTTCATCACCTTTATTCTTTCATTTTAGCCTTAAATCCCTAATTTAAATGCATGTATATATCATTAATTTGTGAAAATAAACAATCTATAAATTACACAAAATACTGTATAAAATGTTGTATAAATATTGCATTTAATTCTAAAATAAAAGAATAAAGGAAAGAAAAGGAAAAGAATGAAGTGTCAAAGACCTTGAGTGATCCAAAACCTCGAGAACCAGTCATCATGTTGACTTGATCGACAAGGAATAAAGTAGGGAGAGATAGGACAGACAAATTATATATAAAATACACAAAAACCCTAATTTGTAATTCATCAATAATTGTATTTTGGGACCTATTTTATTTTATTATTTTTACACCTCAAATAACAAAATGCTCAATAAGAATATTGTAGATAATAAGACAAAGAAAAATACAAAATTAATTTCATTGAAAAATAGTCACAGTGTACCCTAGACACTCAAAATAAAAAACCGCAAAGAATACTTGGCAAACATGTATCTTCTTCATATAGAATCAAAATTGCCATAAAATTAAATAAGTTATTTAATGAGCGTGGTTTCATTCAATTTGGAGTTAAGATGTAAAAGTTAGGTTTTGGGCTCCCATTGTGCAGTATACATGTATATTAAATTCAATATATTTATTCCTTATATTTTTCAATTTCTTATATTTTATTTATAAAATTGTAAATATTATTCAAAATGTATTTACATAATTAAACTAAGATAAAACTACCAAAAACAAAACAAAATAAATAAGCTACTTAATACAAAAAATTCCTAAATATGTATTTAAATAAACTAAAAATATATAAAATATATGTATATGATAATAAATTATAGAATGCAAATTTAAAATAAAATATACATAATACATGTATATTTACCTATATTTATACATGTAAATATTAACCTATAATAAATAGCCTTGTAAAAATAAAAAAATAGGAATTAAATACTAAACTAAATCACAAATATTTTTGATGTTTTAATAAAAAACTAACCAATTCATTTATTATTTCTAAATAAGTTTACAAGGTTTTTTTTGCCTTGGAATTATTTGGTTGGTCCACGTGGACCAACTGGATTCTTTCCCTAGTTGACCCAGGTCAACTGGCCCTCTCTCCTTCTTGATCGTCGAACTTGCCCGGGCCCTCGTTTTCCTCTCTTTTTTCCGCTCAAGCCACTCATGTTTTGGTCCCCTGATCTAAACAAAACTTGTTGATTTGATATCCCTAACATCCACCAAGGCCTTAGATCGATTCGATCTTTCTTGAACAAACCATAATTCTCGATCAAAGCCAGCTCTTCCCTCTACTACTTAAGCTCTGATCCTTCTTCGTTTTCGATTTTAATCCCTCTTCTCAGGTCGTAACCCCTTGAGATTGAACCCAGGAGCAAGCCCTTCATGGCAGGGAGGACTTCCACCTAATTCAAGGCAAGGAGAAGGCTCAGGCGAGGTGGTTCAACCACCACTGGCGAAGTGTCGCCGTGAGGTTCTGCCTCCTTGATTTCGGTCATGCCATGCCTCTTTACCTCTAATTTTGTTTCGTCTTTCAATTCCTAGTATAATTGTAACTTCTAGTAGCTTTGATTTCATCTATAAATAAAAAATTCCTAAAAAAATTTGCACCTAGGGTTATGGTACTCCAAGTCTTCGTTCCCCTATTCAATCCCTGGTCCCGACTCCATTTCGCTCGCACCTCAGTCCCCTCCACATTCTCCACCTTCTCTATCATATGAACAACCTTGATTCTGCACTAATCGAGATCTTCAAGCTCCATCTACCACCATCCTTGGAGCTCCACATTCCCTTCCAATTTGCATTTGTGTGCCTTCTATAGGGGTAGAGAGCTTTTTCCCTCAAACCCCCATGCTTCCTGTGCAGGAAACAAAGGTCAAGGACCCTGTCTGGGGGTTAACCATCACCAATAAGCACCTCCAGGTACCTGAGTTCATTAAAGACCGTCATGACCCCATCACTGAGTCCTGGTCCTGTCTGGTACTCTAGGAACTACGGAACGACTGCAACAAGGAGAGGAGCAACTCAGCAGCCTCTCAGGATTGAGAACAATTGAATCAAAGCTCGCCGGGGGGTTATTCTTCATCGGTTCTTCCAGATCACTTCTACGTCGCTGGACGAAGAACACCTACCAGTTCTAACCTAAAGCGTTGGATGGGCTCGCCCTCAACTGCTTGATCCTCGACGAGGATCCAATCTCGAGTGTTTGCTAGCGAAGGGATATGTACAGGCGATGTGTGGCTAAGTGAAGACCATCCAGCCATCCGCATGTGCCTCTTTAGGGGTAAATTGCATATCCAAGCCCTGTAGTTTTGTATTTAAATATTAGCACTTTAAACTTTCATTTGCATTCTAAAAATTCTATAATAATGCACTCAGACTCTGAACTTTTGTGTGTTTTACTAGTCCTTGCCACGCCATGGCCCATGTGTGTGGAAATTTTGTAGTCAAGCCCTCACGACTTCTTTTATTTCAAACTAGTGATGAAAAGTCAACTATTAGTATAATATCTTTTGGGTAATTTGCATAAAACTCATTGCATTAATTTTTTATTGCAAATATGCCCCACCAACTTATTATTTTTTATTTTTGCATTTCTATTTTCTATAAATAGTTGTCGTGCTTCAAAAATTGTGCAAAAATAGGGATAAATGCCTGATGGAATGCTCATTCATTCCATATAATTCTTTTAGCATTTTATCTATAGTTTACATTTATTAAAATAAAAAGAGCACTTTTGTTCCCTGTTTGACTAAAAAATGTAAAAATTACAAAACCTCTTTTGAAAATTCAAAAAAAGATACTGTTGTTTATTACTATATTTTATTACTACATGCTAAAAGTAAAAAATATATAAAAGATAAATAAAAAATCATAAACGATCTTTATTTAACCATAAAAAATTAGAAATTATTTTCAAAACCCCCCAAAAGATAGCTTTCTGTCCTATATTTTTATACTCATATGGCCTCCATCTAGATCATGTAATTTTAATGGTCTTAGATTTGTTGTAATTTACCTGTTCTGGATGGAGGATATAGGAGTCTCTGTTTCTGACGATATTTGAATGACATATTAGAGGGATATAGTTATGAAAATCCATGGAAGTATTTTTCAGAAAAATAAAAAAAGTGGTAAAAATGAAAGTGGAGTAGGTAAGTTACCTACTCTATGGAGTAGGATCCCTTTCCTCACACGCGCGCGCACGCATGCACGCACACACACACACACACACACACACACACACACACACACACACACACATATATATATATATGGTAAAATGAGGTTGTCCCCTTGGGGTAGCCAACTTAGCCCCCCGCCCCATTTTCCTCATATTTTATTTTATTTTTTTGAAAAATAAAATCGTGTAAATTCATTATTATATCTTTATATTATGTCATTCAATTTTTTTGAGAAACAGAGACTCCTACAGCCTCCATCCAGACAGAGTCGATTTAAAAAATCTTACGACCGTTAAAAAAATGATTGTTTAGATGGAGGTCGTAAGAGTCTCTGTTTCGCACGAAATTTGAATATCATAATATAGGGATATAGTGATGAATATTTACGGAAGAAATTTTCAAAAAAAACTAGGGAAAATAGGATGGGGGAAACTAAGTTAGCTCCCCCTAGGGGGCAGCCCCACATAGGAAAGGAAGCCTACTTTGTGAAGTAGGTAACCTTACCCACTTCACATCCATTTTTAGCTAAGTTTTTTACTTTTTTTTGAAAAATACCATCGTGGATTTTCATAACTATATCCCTCTAATATGTCATTCAAATTTCGTCAGAAACAAAGACTCCTATGACCTCCATCCAAAATAGGTATTTTTAACGGTCTTAGATGTGCTATAAATTACATATTCTGGATGGAGGCCGTAGGAGTTTCTATTTCTGGCGAAATTTGAATAACATATTAGAGGGATATAGTTATGAAAATCTACGGAAGAAATTTTCAAAAAAATAAAAAAAGTTTGCTAAAAATGGATGTGAAGTAGGTAGGGTTACGTACTTCACAAAGTAGGCCCCCTTTCCTCATATATATATATAGAGAGAGAGAGAGAGAGGAGAAACTTCAAATGAGGCAGGGTCTCACCATATATATGGTAAGCCACCCTCAATTTAGGCATCTTTCCAATATATTTTACAATTTCTTGTTTCATATATATAAAATAAATATTAACACAACATGTATAGTGAAATAAAATTATGAAAATATTATTATATTAGATGGAAATGTTAATTTAAATTTGGATGCTATATTTTACAAAATTTATTTTTTTACAATGTGCAGCTTATACTTTTACAAAACTGTTACAGAGTTTTTACTAAATTCACAGTGGCCTTTGCAATTTCAGAAAAGTCTCAACCTCATTTGAAAGGTCCCCTATGTGTGTGTGAGAGAGAGAGAGAGAGAAATGGGGCTGCTCCCACCCCCCATTTTTCCCCATTTTTTTATTTTTTTTGAAAAATAATAATTTGTATATTCATCACTATATCCCTCTAACATTATATTAAAATTTTGTCGAGACTCTTACAGCCTCCATCCAAACATGGTCGATTTAAAAAATCATGCGACCGTTAAAAAAAACGACGTCTGGATGGAGGGCCTAAGAGTCTTTGTTTCTGAGAAAATTTTAATAGAATTTTAGAGGGATATAGTGATGAATATGCAAATTTTTATTTTCCAAAAAAAGGGGGAAAATAAGGGTGGGAGCAGCCCCATTTCTCTCTCTCTCTCTCTCTCTCTCTCTCTCTCTATATATATATATATATATATATATATATATATATATATGGGTTAAATGGGGTTGCCCCCTTGGGGGGGCTAACTTGGCTCCCCCACCTCATTTTACCTGGTTTTTTTATTTTTTTGAAAATTTCTTCCGTGGAATTTCATCACTATATCCCTATATTATGTCATTAAAATTTCGTGCGAAACAGAGACTCCTACGACCTCCATCCAGACAATCATTTTTTAACGGTAATAGAATTACTAAAATCGACCCTGTCTGGATGGAGGTCGTAGGAGTCTCTATTTCGCACAAAATTTTAATACACAATATAGGGATATATTTATGAAAATCAACGGAAGAAATTTTCAAAAAAAATAAAAACATGGGAAAAATAGGACGGGGGGAACCAAGTTAGATCCCTCCGTGGAGGCAGACCCATTTTACCCTATATATACGACCTCCATCCAGAAGGGTCGTTTTTAGCAATTTTTGTTACCGTTAAGAAATGATTGTCTGTATGGATGTCGTATGAGTCTCTGTTTCACATAAAATTTGAATAGCATAATATAGGGATATAGTGATGAATATTCACGAAAAAATTTCAAAAATAAAAATAAAAAAAACGGGCGAAATGATGCGGGAGGAGCCAAGTTAGCTCCCCAAGGGGACAATCACATTTAACCCTATATATATAGGATTAAATGGGGCTGTCCTCCACTCGCATCATTTTACCCGTTTATATATATATATATATATATATTGAAAATTTCTTTCGTGAATTTCATCAATATATATCTATATTATGTCATTCAAATTTCACGCATAACAGAGGTTCCTTCGACCTCCATCCAGAAGGGTCATTTTTAGCAATTCTATTATCGTTAAAAGATAAATGTCTGGATGAAAGCCGTAGGAGTCTCTGTTTCGCACGAAATTTGAATAGCAACATATAGGGATATAGTAATGAATATTCACGGAAGAAATTTTCAAAAAAAATTAAAAATGGACGAAATGGCGCGGGAGGGGGGGAGCCAAGTTAGCTCCCCCCAGGAGGCAGCCCCATTTACCCCCCCTCCCCCCCCCCCCACACACACACACATATATATATAGGATTTTTATCCAGTGGGCACTGTGCCCATTTGCGTTAAAATGAGCGCGTATTTTCCACCGTTAGATTAAATCGTGCAATCCCATGATTGTAGGAACCGTAATGGTAACCACAAGTTACTTAATTTTGAATATTAATGAGTTTCCGTAAATAGCAATAATCCTTTGTTCTCGCCCGATATTCTATCGACTAAAAAATCTTTTTGTCACACTTCAGAGAGCATCGGTCGATTGTTCATACATTTGATTTGTTTTTTTATGTTTATATGTTATTTCGTTGCTAATATATTTTATATAGATTCGTACATGGATAATTCGCCAATCGATTATGATCGGAATATTTCAAAAGCAATTGTGAAAAACGACTTTCTCGAAGATTTAGAAAGTGAAGATTATTGCTTTGAACTCGACATTAAAGACAATCTTCGCAATTTAGTCGATGACAACAAGAACTATGAAAGATCAGGTAGCTTTTATATATTAATGTAATTATATGATTTTTTTTCATGTTAATTGCAAATTAAATTAATAAGATTGTGACTAGTATTACGTATATGTATTCTCTTTATTAAATAAGTTTTCTTATAACATAATAAGTAATTTTTATAATGCATTTAGTAAATTTTTATATTATGTTAGTAAGTATCTATGTCGCACAAGTAATAAAATGCAATACAATAGTATTAGTATTAATATGCATTATATAAGTAAGTTGGTATATTAATAAGTAATAAAAGGAATGTGACAAGTATTATTTTTACAATTATTAGTAACATTCATTACCTGCTTTAGTAATTTAATTTTTTTAAGTAATGAATCGAATCGTAACTTCTATTGCTTTCAAAGGTAATATTTCGTATGTTATCAGTATCTTCGATAGCTACAAGAAGTAACTTCGATAGCTAACAGAACAAATTGTAACTTTGTAGATATCAGAAGTAACGAGTAATATTACTTCAGTTATCAGTAACTTCTTATGATATATCAGTAAGTCTTAAGCAATATAATTGTAACAACACACAAGATAATAGTAGTCTTGAGAGTGTTACAAGTAATAAGATAATATTTTTTCAGTTATCAGTAACTTGTAATGATTTCAAAGGTAATATTTCGTATGTTATCGGTAAATTCGATAGCTATCAGAATTAACTTCAAAGGTAATAGTAGTCTTGAGAGTGTTACAAGTAATAAGATAATATTACTTCAGTTATCAGTAACTTGTAATGCTTTCAAAGGTAATATTTCGTATAATAGTAGTGTTGAGAGTGTTACAAGTAGTTAGTTTGATTAAGTTACTGATGTCTCTTCCATTTGTTAATAACTATTTTTTATTGTTTATTCCTTTAGACATTGATGAATACGAAAGCTTTAAAGAATTAATTGATGAAGATTCCCCTATAGCAGTTGTAGATCCTGCTATTATTCCTCGTGAGGGTCTTTCATTCTCAAACCTAAAGGAATGTGAACTGTTCTATGAGAAATATGCCACTGAACTTGGCTTTAATATTAGGAGGAACAGCACAAAATATTGCTTTCATCGGAAAAAAAAGTTAGGAATCTCTCTTTCAAAAAATTTGTCTGTTGGACGAGCCTGGCATTGGTTCACGTAGAAGCTAATCTAGAGGGAATAGACAGCGAGGGTAGAAGATGTGGAATAAGCCGTTGTGGTTGTAAAGCAAAGTTGTGTGTAAAGTTAAATCAGATATCAAAACAGTGGGATGTAGTCTCATTTGTTGAGGAACATAACCATAAACTTGTTTCTCCAATTAAAAAGAAGTACTTAAGACCGAACAGGAGAATAACTGAGGCCACAAAGAATTTACTATCTTCTATGTCAGAAGTTAACATCCCTACGGTAAAACAAATTGCGTTTTTGGACAAACAAAGTGATTCTGATGAACGTATCAGATCTATAGCTAGAGATATCTACAATCTAAAGCGAGATCAGAAGAAAAAAATTGAAGGTCATGATGCCATTATGTTATTGGAACATCTTGAATATTGCAAAAGTATAACACCTGAATTTTTTTACGTATACAAGCAAGACGAGGATTCGTGTTTAACTCATTGCATGTGGATAGATTCGTATTCTATGGAAGATTATAAATTCTTTGGTGATGTAGTTACATTTGATACAACATACGATACGAACAATTATAAGCTAATTTTTGCTTCTTTTTGTGGGGTTAACAACCATAACAAGACTGTATTTTTCTGCAATGCATTCTTAATGAATGAGACGGAAGATTCTTTTATGGCTTTTCAAAAATTTTCTGATGTCTGTTAAGGTTGCTCCCGAGTCAATGATTACTGATCAGTGCTCATCCATTAATACGGCTATAAGAGAAGTTTTCCCCACTACGAAACATAGATATTGTGGTTGGCACGTTATAGCTAACTGAAGAAGATGATTGATTTAACCAAATAAGTTGATATAGCAATTCCTTCATTGAATAAGATTATTTGGGATGCAAAAAGTGAAGAAGAATTTGAAGCTGAGTGGCACAGAATATTATCAGAATGTAATTTAGAATAAAATAGATGGATCAATGTTATGTATCGGATTAGGAGAAAGTGGGTGCCTATTTACATGAGAAGATATTTTTTTGCTGAGATGAATACAACACAGAGGAGCGAGAGCATGAGTTCTTTCTTGACTAAACATGTCAATCAGTTGAATAGTTTATATGAGGTCATGACCAGATTTCAAACCGCAGTTGAAAGAATGAGAGAGCATGCTAATAAGATGGACAATGATAATAAAAATAAAGTTCTGAAGTTGGTTACGTAGTGGAGCATTGAGAAACAATTTTCTGAGCATTTCACAAAGACTTTGTTTTACATGGTTAAGGCATAGCTTTCGGATGGTATTGAACTGAATGTGATTACATTTCCTATAGTTGATGATGGTATACAATTCAAAGTATATCCTATTGGGAAGATTGAAGATTTTAACAGACTTACTTTTCATTCTTGTTACAACAAATTCCTTTGTGATTGTATGAAAATGAAATCAATGGGTATTCCTTTTAGATACATTATTAGTGTTTTAAAACATATTGATGTGTTAGAGGTTCGTTCCTCTCTTTTATTGAATAGATGGAAGAAAGATATCAAGAGAAATGGCTATTATCCACTTTATAGGAAGAGAACAGTACAAGACGACAATAGTCAATTAAGGGTATTGGCAAATGAACTTATCAGTGAAGCTGATGGCAACAAAGAAGCATACGATTACATTAAGAAGGTCCTTATAGATGCTTCTGAAGCAGTCAAAACTATTAAGAGCAAAAGGAAGATTGTTAATGTTGAGGATGTGCACGAGGCCAATGAAAAATGTGATAAGACAGTTTTTGTTGTAAAAGATTTCAATGTAGCAAAATCAAAAGGGTCTGGAAAAAGTGGAAGACCAAAGGGAAGCAATAATAGATTGAAATCAATTAGTGAAGAGATTCGTCAAAGGGAAGACAATGCAAATTATGCCATAAAGTCAATGCTGGACATGATTCAAGGAATTGCCCTTCAAAATCTGCAAATAATCCTTGATGGTAAGAGAAATTCATTAATTGATATGATTCATATTGTATTTCTGTTGTATTAACATTATGTTAACATTATCTAATTTTTTTTTCATTACACAGTTGGATACATATTCAATGCAGCTGATATTCAGATGGTTTAAAGTCAGTTGATATTTCAAAAGAATGAGAAGACTGAAGCATAATCTGGCATACCCCAATTCAATTTATATAAGAATTTCTTCTTTTTCATATTGTTTCCTTCTTTGAAAATTTTGTAAAATGTGAACTATTTATCCATGTTGAAGTTGTGTGTTTTTGATCAATTTTTATGAAATTAGAATGTTAATGATATGTATCATGTTATGTAAATTGAAAGTTCTTTTCAAATGTAATTTTTTTAACTTCTGATGCATTCAAAGGTAATATTTATTATGTTATCAGTAACTTTGATAGATATCAGTACGAACTTCTATAGCTATCAGAACAATTCGTAATTTCGATAGCTATCAGAAGTAACATGTAATATTTCTCTTGTTATCAGTAACATGCTTTACTGTATCATTAAGTCTCAAGCATCATAGTTGTAACAATATACAAGATAATAGAAGTGTTGCTAAGGATTCATAACTTCTAAGACTCTAAAAGGTAATATTTATTATTTTATCAGTAACTTCAATAGATATCCGTAGTAACTTCTATAGCTATCAGAACAATTTGTAAATTCGATAGCTATCAGAAGTAACATGTAATATTTCTCATGTTATCAATAACATGCTTTTCTGTATGATTAAGTCTCAAGCATCATAGTTGTAACAATATGCAAGATAATAGAAGTGTTTCTAACGATTCGTAACTTCTAATACTCTAAAAGGTAGTATTTATTATGTTATCAGTAAATTGATAGATATCAGAAGTAACTTCTATAGCTATCAGAACAATTCGTAAATTCGATAGCTACCAGAAGTAACATGTAATATTTATTGCGTTATCAGTAACATTATTTACTGTATCGGTAAGTCTCAATTAATATAGTTGTAACAATATGCAAGATAATAGAAGTTATGCTAACGATTCCTAACTTCTTCTTCTCTCAAAGGTAATATTTATTATTATATCAGTAACTTCGATAGATATCATAAGTAACTTTTATAACTATCAGAATAATTCGTAAATTCGATAGCCATCAGAAGTAACGTGTAATATTTCTTATGTTATCAGTAACATTCTTTACTGTATCAATAAGTCTCAAGCAATATAGTTGTAACAATATGAAAGATAATAGAAGTTTTGCTAACGATTTGTAACTTCTAATTATCTCAAAGGTAATATTTATTATTTTATCAGTAACATCGATAGATATCATATGTAACTTCTATAGCTTTCAGAACAATTTGTAAATTTGATAGATATCAGAAGTAGCATGTAATATTTTTATGGTATCAATAACTTTCTTATGATGATCAGTAAGTCTCGTTCAAGATAGTTGTAACAAAATGCAAGATAAAAGTAGTTATGATAGTGTGACAAGTAATAGGTACATAAGGATTTGTAACTACATGCAACGATTGGAATATCAACGCATCAACCCTAAATATTCGTAACTTTCCTACAATAGTTAGTATTTTCTGTAATAGAAGGAGTAACATTTCAGCGAAGTTTAGTATACGTAATAATAGCTCTAAGACAAGTAACTTTCTGTTTATGATCAGTAGCATTTAATAATATAATATGTAAGAAATCAAGTTGAAATTAACTCTTGATTTCTAATGGTAACAACGCATGGTTTCTCTAGTATTTCTTTCCACATCATAAACAATCTCTTAATTTAATACAAGTAAGTTCTTTAGGTCGTCTAACAATCTCAATAAATAACAATTAACATCAAACAAAACTTTCTCATTCATAAAAATATACTTGTACTCAAAATAATGTTGCTATTTTACATTTTTGAATACAACATGTAACATATATATATAGAAGATATTCTCTAATTACATGTCTAAGAGAATTCATTTCTTTCAATCTTTCTTCTCCCCACTTGTAAGTAGAATAGCGGCTATCTCGGTGCGAAACTTTGGGATATCTTCGATGCGGAAGACCGGCTCTTTTCCCTTACAAACGAATTCCATATATTTCATGACATAAACTTCACAATCAATGGAATCACTTTTCTTCTTTGGGACGCCTTTTGCTATGTCGATTGGCCACTTTCAAAGTGTTTCCAGTGAATAGTATGAAGTATTCCGCCATCCAATCAACTTAGCAAAATTAAGAAAGAAATTTATTAGAAACATATAAAATTAAAAATAAATGTAATGTATATATTTTTAAATGAATATTTACCCATTTTCTAACATCCAACAAGTGTTTCTTCATCCCAGTAAGTGAATTGTAAGAAATAAATTTTTTGGCATCAAAATCAGCCACGAGAAGATGCCAATGATTGGATGTGTAGATTACACAAAAACCTTTCTTTATACTATAAAACATTGTTCTTGTGCATGAGAACAAATTGTTCAGAGGCTCATAATCTTCTTCAGTTGCTTCTTTCACAGTCTTCGGGAACAATTGCTGAAATGAAAAATAATTAGGCAATATAATATAACTTATAAACCAGAAATATTTAAGTATTCTTACCATTTGAGCCGTATTTGTAAAAATAAAAGGACATTCCACATCACTTTCTTGATATGATTTGTATAATACATCCATGAACATGTCCAATATAACATCATTGACCATTCTGTTGTAGAGTAGGTCTTCAATGTGTCTTCCATTGCAAAAATTGTCTCCTGGTCCATGGTAAGTTGCTCCCATAATGTAATTTAAATGATGTTTATCATTCAAATATCCCATCAGAATTTGGTTAAACAATAAAATTATCAAATATATTTAGTAATTCACTATTCTTACTTGGCGACAGGATCCTTCAAGAATTCGTTAATTATTGCTCTCTCTGATTCAGAAATCGCATCATATCCAGCATAATCGATGCGAGTTACATTGTAAACCTATAAATAAATTAATATAACCTTGAGCATCAGTAACATTATGAAAGCATTAGTACTATTTAATCTCACCAATACTAAAATACGCAATAACATCAGTAAGCAATTAATCATGGTCCATTGCATAAGTTATTAACTGACACAAGTAAAAGTTTAACATCAATATAATACAACATCAGTATTAATTAAATACAACATCAGTAATATTCACATCAACCTATGTTAGTATTATATAATTTTTAACATATTTAAAAGACTAAACATCAGTAATAGATAAACATAACATCAGTAAAATATCTAACAAAGTCTGTAAGCATATCAATAAGTGTTATATAACCACAGCATTATGATTTTGATAGTGCTTTCAGCAACAACAACAGTAAGTTATTAACTGACACAAGTAACATTTACAAAATCGACAGTAAGTTCTTATGTAAGCATCTGTAAGCATCAGTACCTTTAAGCAGCAGTATAGGTAAGTTATTAACTGACACAAGTAACATTTACAAAATCGACAGTAAGTTCTTATGTAAGCATCTGTAAGCATCAGTAACTTTAAGCAACAGTATATTAAACTAACAACAAGTAAAATTTAAATGCAACATTATCAGTAAATTATGCAAGGCTGATTTCATACCGCCAAAGCTAGCTCTTTGTTATCTTCGATCTTTTGAATTTCATCTTCTCTTCAACATGGATCACTTCTTCAAAATTCTTTTTTTTCAAGCTTTCTTTTTTCTTACAATTTTCTCCTTAAGTGGACTGGTTGTTATTTTTTTTCTTCCTTTATTGTTATTCTTGATTTGACCCTTTTTGACATGCTGCTAAGAGTGATAAGCTTCTTGCTTATACCCCGCTTTGGAACATTTGTTTTATTTTGATCATTATCTTCCAAATCTTCCTCAATTCCAAGATCAAAAGTTGGTGATTCATTAGTTTTTGTGACCTTGTTTTGTTTTTCATGTTCAACCTCCAAAGTCGTCTTCTCCTCTTGTTTCTTTACATTAATTGTTTTGCAAAGAACTCCTCAAACCATTGCTTTAGAATTGTGATTTCGAGCTTTAGTTTCTCGTTCTCCTTCAATGTATTCTCATACTCAACTTTCATTTTTTTATTCTTCTGATGTGGGCAGTTGAGATATGATACTCTCCAAATCACTTATCTTCTTCTTATGTTCTTTACATTTACACTCGGGTAAATTTTAGTGTTGAGTAGTCTTCACAAGTGAGATCATTGAACAATCATCAAGTTGCCATGGGTGTGTTACAATGACACGCAATGCATGAGCATTTGAAATGAAACCCTCGCTAATGAAGGTTTCATAATCAAAAATGAATTCATTTGGGTCAATTGTGAACATCTCTTTTTCTCCAAAATCTAGCTGGATAATAATCTAATGCAAGGAAGGTTAGGTTGCAAGTAATGTTCATATTGATAAACAGTAACATTATTGAATGTATCAGTTTGTCATTAGCACAAGTTTCCTATATTTGAAATCTTATTCTATAGGTTAAAATTACAATCATAAATGAAAACGTATTAAAATTGACTGTACATGATCTTCATCAATGTTCAGGAATTGTTCAATGGTATCTTTGCATTGAGTTGACCATTTTCTAATTCTTGGCAATAGATTTTGTTTCAAAGCAAGTGATGAAAACAAATGCTCCAGTGCCCATGACTGAAATATAATAAATAGTTAAGTATCATCTATAAATTTATTAAAAATATAACAGAAAGTTAAATAAAATAAGCTTACATATAAACATACGACACATCCAGATAAGTATCCAACTGTGCATTTTCCATCTGATGATGCACGCTTTCTCATTTTTTCAACTATGTCGTCCAAACGATGTATTATCATAATCCCAACTGCATTAGACCAATTAAAGAAACGTGTGTCTTCAATTGAATATATGTAATTGAGCAGGACCTTTGGGAAGCAAAAGTTGATTTCAGGGAATAGGAATGTACAAAACATTAATGAGATTAGGCATCTTATGTACATCCTCTCAGATTGATCATCTTCTTGAGTTTTAAAGAATCAAGCATGTCACAAATATTATGACGATTTAGTAACATGCTTGATTGATAAAATAACTCTTCGAATGAACTTGGCTATTCAAATGAAAAACCCTTAAGATGTATAGGAAATCCGGATGATGGCAGTCCCAAAATCAACCCTATGTCATTATCTGAGAATAGGAGTTCCTTTTCTCCAAACTTGAAAACCCGATCCCCTTGGTATCTTTGAACAATAAAGTCCAAGACTTGATAATTTATATCAAATTTTGTAATAGATACCAGCCTTGAGAAAGCGGACTTATCAATCAATTCCTTATGCCTCCCAGTCAAGTTGTTGTTACCAAGATATGTTACAAATTGTTTTATATAACATCGGTGTTGTACACAATATTATGCTGCAATATAGTAAAATAAAATCAGTTAAGATTTTGAAATTAAAAAGAGTTTGTTCATAACTTAAATTGTAAATATATGTTTACTTTACCTGATATTGGTTCTATGTTTACATTATCCTTTATAGTATCAAGCTTCAAATTTGAAGCTTTTTCTACATTGCACAATTTTATGGTCAATAATAAGTTTTAATATTCATTAATACCACATTGGGCATTGATATGAACGCTTACCAGTCGAAACTTCATTAGTTTTATCACCTCCAAAGCTAATGTCTGCATAAAATTATTTCTTAATACATAAATTAATTAGTATATACTTATTTCAGAATAAATAACGAAATTACCACTTACACATTCCATTGTTGCTTTTTTGACATTTTCTTGAGGTCGTCTCCTGTATGAAACCTCAAACGCTTTCGCTTGATACATCTGCAAAAGTTTTAAATACAAAATAAATACAATTAGTGATATAATTTTATTCGTGTTTTTAGCAACAACAATATTAACTTACTAATAAACTCAAGTAACACTTGAAAAATCATCAGTATTTCTTCGATAATATCTGTAAGCATCAGTAGAATTAAGCAACAGTATATTAACACTTGAAAAAAAAGTTAGGAATCTTTCTTTCAAAAAATTTGTCTGTTGGAAGGAAGGACAGTATGTTCAAATTCTCAAAAAAGGAAAATATCATCGAGCCTGGCATTGGTTGACATAGAAGCCAATCTAGAGGGAATAGACAGCGAGGGTAGAAGATGTGGAATAAGCTGTTGTGATTGTAAAGCAAAGTTGTATGTAAAGTTAAATCAGATATCAAAACAGTGGGATGTAGTCTCATTTGTTGAGGAACATAACCATAAACTTGTTTCTCCAATTAAGAAGAAGTACTTAAGACCGAATAGGAGAATAACTAAGGCCACAATGAATTTACTATCTTCTATATCAGAAGTTAACATCCCTACGGTAAAACAAATTGTGTTTTTGGACAAACAAAGTGGTTCTGATGAACGTATTGGATCTATAGCTTGAGATATCTACAATCTGAAGCGAGATCAGAAGAAAAAAATTGAAGGTCATGATGCCATTATGTTATTGGAACATCTTGAATATTGCAAAAGCATAACACCTGAATTGTTTTACGTATACAAGCAAGATGAGGATTCGTGTTTAACTCATTCCATGTGGATAGATTCTTATTCTATGAAAGATTATAAATTCTTTGGTGATGCAGTTACATTTGATACAATATACGATACGAACAAGTATAAGCTAATTTTTGCTTCTTTTTGTGGGGTTAACAAAATAACAAGACTGTATTTTTCTACAATGCATTCTTAATGAATGAGATGAAGGATTCTTTCGTATGGCTTTTCAAAAATTTTCTGATGGCTGTTAAGGTTGCTCCCAAGTCAATGATTACTGATCAGTGCACATCCATTAATGCAGCTATAAGAGAAGTTTTCCCCACTACGAAACATAGATATTGTGGTTGTCACGTTACAGCTAAATGAAGAAGAGGATTGATTTAACCAAAAAAGCTGATATAGCAATTCCTTCATTGAATAAGATTATTTAGGGTGCAAAAAGTGGAGAAGAATTTGAAGCTGAGTGGCACAGAATAGTATTAGAATGTAATTTAGAAAAAATAGATGGATCAATGTTATGTATCGGATTAGGAGAAAGTGGGTGCATATTTACATGAGAAAATATTTTTTTGCTGAGATGAATACAATACAGAGGAGCGAGAGCATGAGTTCTTTCTTGACTAACCATGTCAATCAGTTGAATAGTTTAAGTTTATGACCAGATTTCAAACCGCAGTTGAAAGAATGAGAGAGCATGCTAATAAGATGGACAATGATAATAAAAATAAAGTTCTGAAGTTTGCTACGCAGTGGAGCATTGAAAAACATTTTTCTGAGCATTTCACAAAGACTTTGTTTTACATGGTTAAGGCAGAGTTTTCGGATGGTATTGAACTGAATGCGATTCCATTTTCTATAGTTGATGATGTTATACACTTCAGGGTATATCCTATTGGAAAGATTGAAGATTTTAACAGACTTACTTTTCATACTTGTTACAACAAATTCCTTTGTGATTGTATGAAAATGGAATCAATGGGTATTCCTTGTAGATACATTATTAGTGTTTTAAAACATACTGATGCGTTAGAGGTTCATTCCTCTCTTTTATTGAATAGATGGAAGAACGATATCAAGAGAAATGGCTATTATCCACTTTATAAGAAGAGAACAGTACAAGACGACAATAGTCAATTAAGGGTATTGGCAAATGAACTTATCAGTGAAGGTGATGGTAACAAAGAAGCATACGATTACATTAAGAAGGTCCTTATAGATGCTTCTGAAGCAGTCAAAACTATTAAGAGCAAAAGGAAGATTGTTAATGTTGAGGATGTGCACGAGGCCAATGAAAAATGTGATAAGACAGTTTTTGTTGTAAAAGATTTCAATGTAGCAAAATCAAAAGGGTCTGGAAAAAGTGGAAGACCAAAGGGAAGCAATAATAGATTGAAATCAATTAGTGAAGAGATTCGTCAAAGGGAAGACAATGCAAATTATGCCATAAAGTCAATGCTGGACATGATTCAAGGAATTGCCCTTCAAAATCTACAAATAATCCTTGATGGTAAGAGAAATTCATTAATTGATATGATTCATATTGTATTTCTGTTATATTTATATTATGTTAACATTATCTAAATTTTTTCTCATTACACAGTTGGATACATATTCAATGCAGCTGATATTCAGATGGTTTAAAGTCAGTTGATATTTCAAAAGAATGAGAAGACTGAAGCATAATCTGGCATACCCCAATTCAATTTATATAAGAATTTCTTCTTTTTCATATTGTTTCCTTCTTTGAAAATTTTGTAAATTGTGAACTATTTATCCATGTTGAAGTTGTGTGTTTTTGATCATTTTTTATGAAATTAGAATGTTAATGATATGTATCATGTTATGTAAATTGAAAGTTCTTTTCAAATATAATTTTTTTAAACTTCTCATGCATTCAAAGGTAATATTTATTATGTTATCAGTAACTTTGATAGATATCAGTACGAACTTCTATAGCTATCAGAACAATTCGTAATTTCAATAGCTATCAGAAGTAACATGTAATATTTCTCTTGTTATCAGTAACATGATTTACTGTATCATTAAGTCTCAAGCATCATAATTGTAACAATATGCAAGATAATAGAAGTGTTGCTAAGGATTCGTTACTTCTAAGACTCTAAAAGGTAATATTTATTATTTTATCAGTAACTTCGATAGATATCCGTAGTAACTTCTATAGCTATCAGAACAATTTGTAAATTCGATAGCTATCAGAAGTAACATGTAATATTTATCATGTTATCAATAACATGCTTTACTGTATGATTAAGTCTCAAGCATCATAGTTGTAACAATATGCAAGATAATAGAAGTGTTTCTAACGATTCGTAACTTCTAGTACTTTAAAAGATAGTATTTATTATGTTATCAGTAAATTGATAGATATCAGAAGTAACTTCTATAGCTATCAGAACAATTCGTAAATTCGATAGCTACCATAAGTAATATGTAATATTTATTGCGTTATCAGTAACATTCTTTACTGTATCGGTAAGTCTCAATTAATATAGTTGTAAGAATATGCAAGATAATATAAGTTATGCTAACGATTCCTAACTTCTTCTTCTCTCAAAGGTAATATTTATTATTATATCAGTAACTTCGATAGATATCATAAGTAACTTTTATAGCTATCAGAATAATTCGTAAATTTGATAGCCATCAGAAGTAACATGTAATATTTCTTATGTTATCAGTAACATTCTTTACTGTATCAATAAGTCTCAAGCAATATAGTTGTAACAATATGAAAGATAATAGAAGTTTTGCTAACGATTTGTAACTTCTAATTATCTCAAAGGTAATATTTATTATTTTATCAGTAACATCGATAGATATCAGATGTAACTTCTATAGCTTTCAGAACAATTTGTAAATTTGATATATATCAGAAGTAACATGTAATATTTTTTATGGTATCAGTAACTTTCTTATGAATATCAGTAAGTCTCGTTCAAGATAGTTGTAACAAAATGCAAGATAAAAGTAGTTATGATAGTGTGACAAGTAATAGGTACATAAGGATTCGTAACTACATGCAACAATTGGAATATCAACGCACCAACCCTAAATATTCGTAACTTTCCTACAATAGTTAGTATTTTCTGTAATAGAAGGAGTAACATTTCAGCAAAGTTTAGTATACGTAATAATAGCTATAAGACAAGTAACTTTCTATTGATGGTCAGTAACATTTAATAATATAATATGTAAGAAATCAAGCTGAAATTAACTCTTGATTTCTAATGGTAACAACGCATGGTTTCTCTAGTATTTCTTTCCACATCATAAACAATCTCTGAATTAATACAAGTAAGTTCTTTGGGACGTCTAACAATCTCAATAAATAACAATTAACATCAAACAAAATTTTCTCATTCATAAAAATATACTTGTACTCAAAATAATGTTGCTATTTTACAATTTTGAATACAACATGTAACATATATATAGAAGATATTCTCTAATTACATTTTTAAGAGAATTCATTTCTTTCAATCTTTCTTCTCCCCACTTGTAAGTAGAATAGCGGCTATCTCGGTGCGAAACTTTGGGATATCTTCGATGCGGAAGACCGGCTCTTTTCCCTTACAAACGAATTTCATATATTTCATGGCATAAACTTCACAATCAATGGAATCACTTTTCTGCTTTGGGATGCCTTTTGCTATGTCGATTGGCCACTTTCAAAGTGTTCTCCAGTGAATAGCATGAAGTATTCCGCCATCCAATCAACTTAGCAAAACTAAGAAAGAAATTTGTTAGAAACATATAAAATCAAAAATAAATGTAATGTATATATTTTTAAATGAATATTTACCCATTTTCTAACATCCAACAAGTGTTTCTTCATCCCAGTAAGTGAATTGTAAGAAATAAATTTTTTAGCATCAAAATCAGCCACGAGAAGATGCCAATGATTGGATGTGTAGATTACACAAAAACCTTTCTTTCCACTATAAAACATTGTTCTTGTGCATGAGAACAAATTGTTCAGAGGCTCATAATCTTCTTCAGTTGCTTCTTTCACAGTCTTCGGGAACAATTGCTGCAATGAAAAATAATTAGGCAATATAATATAACTTATAAACCAGAAATATTAAGTATTCTTACCATTTGAGCCGTATTTGCAAAAATAAAAGGACATTCCACGTCACTTTCTTGATATGATTTGTATAGTACATCCATGAACATGTCCAATATAACACCAATGACCATTCTGTTGTAGAGTAGGTCTTCAATGTGTCTTCCATTGCAAAAATTGTCTCCTGGTCCATGGTAAGTTGCTCTCATGATGTAATTTAAATGATGTTTATCATTCAAATATCCCATCAGAATTTGGTTAAACAATAAAATTATCAAATATATTTAGTAATTCACTATTCTTACTTGGCGACAGGATCCTTCAAGAATTCGTTAATTGTTGCTCTCTCTGATTCAGAAATCGCATCATATCCAGCATAATCGATGCGAGTTACATTGTAAACCTATAAATAAATTAATATAATCTTAAGCATCAGTAACATTATGAAAGCATTAGTACTATTTAATCTCACCAATACTAAAATACGCAATAACATCAGTAAGCAATTAATCATGGTCCATTGCATAAGTTATTAACTGACACAAGTAAAAGTTTAACATCAATATAATACAACATCAGTATTAATTAAATACAACATCAGTAATATTCACATCAACCTATGTTAGTATTATATAATTTTTAACATATTTAAAAGACTAAACATCAGTAATAGATAAACATAACATCAGTAAAATATCTAACAAAGTCTGTAAGCATATCAATAAGTGTTATATAACCACAGCATTATGATTTTGATAGTGCTTTCAGCAACAACAACAGTAAGTTAGTAACTGACACAAGTAACATTTACAAAATCGATAGTAAGTTCTTATGTAAGCATCTGTAAGCATCAGTAACTTTAAGCAGCAGCATAGGTAAGTTATTAACTGACACAAGTAACATTTACAAAATCGACAGTAAGTTCTTATGTAAGCATCTGTAAGCATCAGTAACTTTAAGCAACAGTATATTAAACTAACAACAAGTAAAATTTAAATGCAACATTATCAGTAAATTATGCAAGGTTGATTTCATACCGCCAAAGCTAGCTCTTTGTTATCTTCGATCTTTTGAATTTCATCTTCGTCTTCAACATGGATCACTTCTTCAAAATTCTTTTTTTCAACCTTTCTTTTTTCTTACAATTTTCTCCTTAAATGGACTGGTTGTTATTCTTTCTTCTTCCTTTATTGCTATTCTTGATTTGACCCTTTTTGACATGCTGCTAAGAGTGATAAGCTTCTTACTTCTACCCCGCTTTGGAACATTTGTTTTATTTTGATCATTATCTTCCAAATCTTCCTCAATTCCAAGATCAAAAGTTGGTGATTCATTGGTTTTTGTGACCTTGTTTTGTTTTTCATGTTCAACCTCCAAAGTCGTCTTCTCCTCTTATTTCTTTACATTAATTGTTTTTGTAAAGAACTCCTTAAACCATTTCTTTAGAATTGTGATTTCGAGCTTTAGCTTCTCGTTCTCCTTCAATGTATTCTCATACTAAACTTTTATTTTTGTGTATTCTTCTGATGTGGGTAGTTGAGATATGATACTCTCCAAATCACTTATCTTCTTCTTGTGTTCTTTACATTTACACTCGGACAAATTTTGGTGTTGAGCAGTCTTCACAAGTGAGGTCATTGAACAATCATCAAGTTGCCGTAGGTGTGGTACAATGACACGCAATGCATGAGCATTTGAAATGAAACCCTCGCTAATGAAGGTTTCATAATAAAAAAAATTCATTTGGGTCAATTGTGAACATCTCTTTTTCTCTAAAATCTAGCTGGATAATAATCTAATGCAAGGAAGGTTAGGTTGCAAGTAATATTCATATTGATAAACAGTAACATTATTGAATGTATCAGTTTGTCATTAGCACAAGTTTCCTATATTTGAAATCTTATTCTATAGGTTAGAATTACAATTATAAATGAAAACGTATTAAAATTGACTGTACCTGATCTTCATCAATGTTCTGGAATTGTTCAATGGTAACTTTGCATGGAGTTGATCATTTTCTAATTCTTGGCAATATATTTTGGTTCAAAGCAAGTGATGGAAATAAGTGCTCCAGTGCCCATGACTGAAATATAATATAAAGCTAAGTATCATCTATAAATTTATTAAAAACATAACAGTAAATTAAATAAAATAAGCTTACATATAAACATGCGGCACATCCAGTTAAGTATCCAACTGTGCATTTTCCATCTGATGTTGCACGCTTTCTCATTTTTTCAACTATGTCGTCCAAACGACGCATTATCATAGTCTCAATTGCATTAGACCAATTGAAGAAACACGTCTCTTCAATTGAATATATGTAATTGAGTAGGACCTTTGGGAAGCAAAAGTTGATTTTAGAGAATAGGAATGTACAAAACATTAATGAGATTAGGCATCTTATGTACATCCTCTCATATTGATCATTTTCTTGAGTTCTTAAAAAATCAAGTATGTCACAAATATTATGACGATTTAGTAACATGCTTGATTGACAAAATAACTCTTTGAATGAACTTGGCTATTCAAATGAAAAATCCTTAAGATGTATAGAATCCGGATGATGGCAGTCCCAAAATCACCCCTATGTCATTATCTGAGAATAGGAGTTCCTTTTCTCCAAACTTGAAAACCCGATCCCCTTGGTATCTTTGAACAATAAAGTCCAAGACTTCATAATTTATATCAAGTTTTGTAATAGATACCAACCTTGAGAAAGCGGACTTATCAATCAATTCCTTATGCCTCCCAGTCAAGTTGTTGTTACTAAGATATGTTACAAATTGTTTTATGTAACATCGATGTTGTACACAATATTTTGCTGCAATTTAGTAAAATAAATCAGTTAAGATTTTGCAATTAAAAAGAGTCTGTTCATGACTTAAATTGTAAATATAGATTAACTTACCTCGTATTGGTTCTATGTTTACATTATCCTTTATAGTATCAAGCTTCAAATTTGAAGCTTTTTCTACATTACACAATTTTATGGTCAATAATAAGTTTTAATATTCATTAATAGCACATTGGGCATTGATATGAACGTCTACCAGTCGAAACTTCATTAGTTTTATCACCTCTAAAGCTAGTATCTGCATAAAATTACTTCTTAATACATAAATCAATTAGTATATATTTATTTTAGAATAAATAACAAAATTACCACTTACACATTACATTGTTGCTTTTTTGACATTTTATTCAGGTCATCTCCTGTATGAAACCTCAAACGCTTTCGCTTGATCCATCTGCAAAAGTTTTAAATACAAAGTAAATACAATTAGTGATATAATTTTGTTCGTTCTTTCAGCAACAACAATATTAAATTACTAATAAACTCACGTAACATATGAAAAATCATCAGTATTTCTTCGATAAGCATCTGTAAGCATCAGTAGAATTAAGCAGCAGTATATTAAACAACGAACAGGTAAAATATTAAACATCAGTAAACTTAAAATGCAACATGCATCAGTAAATTATGCTACATCATAAGTATGAATCAGTAAGCATATGTAAGCACATTATTTAGCAATATCATCAGTTAAACTTGTTCATTAAATTTTGAAAAACATCGGTAAACATGCAACACCATTAAGTACCAATAAACATTTATAAGCATTAGTAATAATTAAGAACAGCATTAAAATTCTCATCTATATAAGTAAACACTTATAAAAGTTTTAACATCAGTACAATACTTATCAACATCAGTAATAAGTAAGTACAACATAAGTAATATAGGCATCAACCTCTGCAAGCATATCACCAAGTTTCAACATCATTAAAATGCGCAACACCAGCAGTAATAATAAAAAAACATCAGTAAAATCCACAACAAAGTCAGTTAGCGTATCAAAAAGTTTAATTATTTAACCACAATATTTAAGATTATTTGTGATTTCATTATCAACATCAGTAATTTATAAATAAACACAACTAACATTTGCGAAATCATCAGTAAGTTCTTCGATAGCATCTGTAAGCATTAGTAAATTTAAGCAGTAGTATACCTGACAACGATCAAGATAGGTTTTATGTATGCATCTATTGTAATCATCCTCAAGTGTTCATTATACATATAGGTATTGCAATCATCTACAAGTGTTAAATTTAAAAACGAATATGCTAACGAAACCCTAATACGCCCACTTCCTTAAAAATCCTTATAGAAATTGAGTTGGCATTCAAATGGAAGATGTCTTTTTGTTAAAAGATTTTAAACCGTATCTAACCATGTCTTGTCTGCTCCGCCCGCGATGCAAACGAAAATAAATTCTTCTTTCCTCCGCCGCGAACCGAACTCTTTAGCTGGAAATAAGTTTTTTTTAATGTTAATCTAACTTGTAACTTTTCATAAGGCGGTAAAAAGTAACATATTGTATATACATCTTCAAAGTTAACGATGGTAATATTTTTATTAGGATAAGTAACTTTTATATGTACTTTAAGTAAGTATTATCAAATGATTTGTAATAGTGAATTTATAATTCTAATTTAAGCTTCAGAAACTTTAATTAAATTATCTTTAAATTGTCAAAAAAATTATTATTATCTAAATTTGATGTTGGGTATGTAAGAAAAATGTTTCTAATAGTATCACGAAATAAAACCATTCGTAAATGACAATGCTCTAAAGGTAATTCGATGTGTTCAAAATGAAAGTAGTAATTGTGTCACCGATCATTTGTAACTTTAAGGTATGGATCAGTAACTTCTTATTAATCACATGTAACATATTGTAAATACATCTTTAAATTTCACAATGGTAATTTTATTATTAGGATAAGTAACTTTTATATGTACTTTAAGTAAGTTCTATTAAAAGATTTGTATTAGTGAATTTATAATTCTTATTCAACCTTTAGAAACTTTAATTAAATTATCTTTAAATTGTTAATAAAAATTATTATTATATAAATTTGATGTTGGGTATGTAAGAAAATGTTTCTAATAGTATCACGAAATAAAACCATTCGTAATTGCTAATGCTTTAAAGGTAATTCGATGTGTACAAATCAAAGTAGTAATTGTGTCACCAATCATTAGTAACTTTAAAGTATGAATAAGTAACTTCTTACTAATCACATGTAACATATTATCAAATTAATGTATCAGTAACGTTGTATTAACTTTGATGGCTATCAGAGCAATTCTTAATTTCGATATCTATTAGTAGTAACAAGTAATTTTTCTCATGTTATCAGTAACTTTCTTTATAGTAATCAGTAAGTCTCAAGAAATTTAGCTGTAACAAAATGAAAGCATGAAGTTTGCTAACGATTCGTAACTTTTGATGCTGTCAAAGGCATTATTTATTATGTTATCAGTAACTTCGATAGATAACATAAATAACTTCGTTGGCTACAGAACAATTCGTAAATCCGATAGCTAACAAAGGTAATATTTAATATTTCTTTTGTTATAAGTAACTTTTATGTGATGTATCAGTAAGTCTCGAGCAATATAGTAGTAAGAAAATGCAACATAATAGTAGTTTTGAGAGTGTGACAAGTATTAACTATTAATGGATTCGTAACTACATGCAACACATTGGAATCAAATTCAAATCTTTATGACACATCAGAAGTATCTGATTCGTTTTAAATATAAATTGTAATTACAAGTTTAAATTTAGTTCATCATCTTCTTAATAATCATAAGTTAAATTTCAATATCATTAAGATCATTAGTAAGCAAACAAAAATTTCAATTAAGTTGTTGATATATTCCTAATACAAATAAAAACTTACTGATTCTCGATCCAGAACTACCGCCAATCGATCTTCGAAAAAGAAGAGTATATTTTGTTTGATCGTCGTATCCCGAATGCATAAATCCTAAATTTTTTTGCGGTAATTATTCGAATAGTAAACACAATCAAAGAAAGGAAATTTACTTCCTTTAATTAAGCGATAGCGGTTATGGAAACCAGAACGTGCCATACTTAACGTTAAATTTTTTATTTAATTTTAAACGCACGATTGTAATCCAACGCTGCCCATTGGGTGCTCATTAGAACCTAAATGGGCACAGGACCCTCTAGATAAGCCCTATATATATATATATATATGATTTTTATCTAATGAGCCCTATGCCCATTAGCGTTTCAGTGAGCACCATTTGTAGGCCACACACGTGTATTACCAATTAAGTGGTTACCTATTTCGAAGGATGTCATTTTTTGAAGGATATTAAAATGCTAAGCGATTTAACAATAAGTGGTATTCCAGTTATATCGTGTCCTAAAAAAAAGGAAGATCGTTTTAGAAAGAAAACGTTCGAAGCAATGATTTCTTGCATAAAATCGAGATCCAAATACTCAGTTCAATAATATATATACAATATTCAAGTAAATGGTTGTTGCGAGATCAGTAATATCCAAACAACAATTAGTAATTTACATTCATTTTATTATATAGTACATAATTCAGTAATATGTATACAATGGTCAAGTAAGTGCTTGTTGTGAAGTAAGTAAAACCATAACAAATGGTCAGTAATTTCCATATGTATTATTACTTTAAACAGAATTCAGTAATTCAGAGACAATACTTAAGTAATATATATACAGTTCTCAAGTAAATTTTTGTTGTGTGTTCAGTAATGTATATACATATGTCTTATATGTTCAGTAATATATGTGCAATTCTCAAGTAATGGCTAATATGCGATCAGTAATAATAAAATAAATGGTTAGTAAGTCACGGTCATTGCTCAAGTAAGAAAGTAACATATAATCATTAACATATTCGTCTTCTATACGATTAATATGGAAATAGTACTTTGAAAAAGAAGTTATTAAATACATGTACATAAGGAAAAACGAATTAGTGAAATAAATGGAATGCTTCGTTGACGAAAAAGAAAAAATATTATAGAAATGAATGCAATGCGTATTACATACACAATTATATTACTAATCATTTGTTATGTTATTACTGATCTCGCAGCACACATTTATTTGACCACTGTATACATATTACTAAATTCTGTACATGACAACTATTTGAATGTAAATTACTGATCATTGTCTTGATATTACCGATCTCACAACAAGAATTTACTTGACCGGATTATATTTATTACTATCATATCGTTTGGATCTTAATTATCCGCACACAATCATTTATTTGAATCTTTTCTTTCTAAAACTATCTTCCCTTTTTTTAAGGGTGTCATATAATTGAAAATATAGTAATTGTTAAATGCATGTTAGCATATAATTAGAAATATAATTATTGCTAATAAACGTGTATGGTCCAGAATGGATGCTCATCAAGATGGTAATGAGCTCATGGCTCATTGGATAAGCCCTATATATATGGGTAAAATGGGGCTACCCCTATGGGGGTGTCATTTCGCCCATTTTTTAGTTTTTTTGAAAATTTCTTTCGTGGATTTTCATCAATATATACCTATATTATGTCATTCAAATTTCGCACGAAACAGAGATTCCTATGACCTCCACCCAAAAGGGTCGTTTTTAGCAATTCTGTTACCGTTAAAAAATGACTTTCTGGATGGAGGCCGTAGGAGTCTCTGTTTCACACGAAATTTTAATGATATAATAAAGAGATATAGTGATGAATATTCACGGAAGAAATTTTCAAAAAATAAAAAAAATAAAAAAACGAGCGAAATGGCGCGGGGGGAGCCAAGTTAGCTCCCCCGAGGGGCATCCCCATTTAACCACACACACACACACACAAACACACACACACACACACACACACACACACACACACACACACACACACACACACACACACACACATATATATATATATATATAGGGTTAAATGGGGTTGCCCCCTGGGGGAGCTAACTTGGCTCTCCCCGCGCTAGTTCGCCTGATTTTTTTATTTTTTTAAAAATTTTTCAGTGAATATTCATCACTATATCCCTATATTATGCTATTAAAATTTCGTGCGAAACGGAGACTCGTACGGCCTCCATCTAGACAGTCATTTTTTAACGGTAACAGAATTGCTAAAAACGACCCTTCTGGATGGAGGTCGTAGAAGTCTCTGTTTCACGTGAAATTTGAATGACATAATATAGGGATATATTGATGAAAATCCACAGAAGAAATTTCGAAAAAAAATAAAAAAAGGGGGCGAAATGGCGTGGGGGGGAGCCAAGTTAGCCCCCCCTATGGGGGCAGCCCCAATTTACCCACACATGTGCGTGTGTGCGTGTGTGTGTCTGTGTGTCTGTGTGTCTGTGTGTGTGGGGGGGAGGTAAAATGTATATGCCGTGGGGGGGGGGGGGGGTAAAATGTATATGCCCCCTAAGGGGAGCTAACTTAGCTCCCCCCATTCTATTTTTCGTATATTTTTTTATTTTTTGAAAAAAAAAACCGTGTAAATTCATTATTATTTCCATATATTATGTCATTCAAATTTCATGAGAAACAGAGACTCATACGACCTCCATCCAGACATGGTCGATTTAAAAAATCTCGGGACCGTTAAAAAATGACTGTCTGGATGAAGGGCGTAAGAGTCTCTGTTTCACACTAAATTTTTATGACATAATATAGGGATATAGTGATGAATATTCACGAAAAAAATTAAAAAAAATAAAAAATAGACAAAATGGGGCGAGGGGGAGCTAAGTTAGCTCCCCCTAGGGGGCAGCCCCATTTTACCCTATATGTATAGGGTTAAATGTGGCTACACCATGGGTGTAGCCAATTGGCTACTCCAACCCCCATTTTCCCCCTATTTTTTTATTTTTTTGGAAAATGAAAATATGTAAATTCATCATTGTATCCCCTTAACATGTCATTCCAATTTCGTCAGAAACAGAGACTCATATGCCCTCCATCTGAAGGGGGTCAATTTCAACAATTCTGAGACCGTTAAAATTTGAGTCTTGATGGAGGGGATAAGTCTCGAATTAAGTCGAAGTTTTAATGAATGACACCATAGTGAGGCCGTAGGAGTCTTTGTTTCACACGACATTTAAATGACATAATAAAGGGATATAGTGATGAATATTCACGGAGGAAATTTTCAAAAAAAAATGGAAAAAAATAGGACGGGAGAGCTAAGTTAGCTTCTCCTACGAGACGATCCCATTTATCTCACACACGCACACGCGCACGCGCAGACTATGTGCGCACGCACGCGCAGACACACACACACATCAAGAAAGTAAAGAGTCGATATACAATCCAAAGAAAAAGCGACTCAAAGAACGGATAAGAAGGAATGAAATTGCAGTCAAATTAGAATTAAGGCAACCACAAGATCTTAGAGGTAAGGATGTGAGTTTGGCATGAGAGATGACTGAAGTAGATAATGAGAGGATATCTCTCTTCTCTATCTTTCTCCGCAGTTCAAACTAGACTATGAGGAAGTTTAATAACAAGTGGAAGACTAGCAGAGTTCTTTCGCAAAAATTAGGAAGTTGAGTGATGTACATAATTTTGATTTTCGTTTTAAAAATATTTTGCATGTATTATATAATCTCCATGTGCAAGTAAATCTTTCACAAATTAAATTAATCTCCAACGTAAAAGTCTGACATCAAATCTCTCGATTATGTTTTCAGTCGATCATCATTTTCTTTCCGTCCACTAAAATATTCTTTAGACAACTATTCAAACCCAGTTGACTAATATCTATTTTAGTATACAAGCTTAACACCTTTTTTTCATCCAACTATTCAAAAGTTCCAACTGAGTAATTTTTCTTCAATGACCAAATTTTGGAGCTTTTACTCCCAATTTCCCATATCACTAAAACTTTCATTGACAGAATTTTTCATCAATTGACTAATCTAAAATTCACCCGATTGACTATTAACTTTAGTCAACTTTTTTTATGATACTAGTCATAAATGACCTTTTACCTAACCCTAACTAATATACTCAAAGGTCCAAAAAAATTCATAAGCCTCCAAATAAGAATGCTAAGTCTCTTTACAATGAGAGGGTGAAGACGACAAAAGTGAATCGAATGCACCATAACATATACATCGAGAAAGTAAATAGTCAATGTCCAAGCCATATAAAAAGAAATGCATAACAAAAAACATAGGATAAGAAATAATGGAATCACACTCAAATTAGAACTGCGGCAACCACAAAAGCTTAGAGCCAAGGATGTGAGTTTGACGTGAGAGATGACTGAAGTCGGTAGTGAGCTGGGATTTCTCTTCTCTATATTTCTCTACAGTTCAAACTAGACTACTGAGTCGTTGTACATATTCTACTTACTTATAAACTATCTTTACAAAATTACATTACCCTACAATGTACTCAAGTATGTGCCATTCCCAAGTTCCATTATGCTCAAAGTTTTCTCAAGTCATCCGCATACTCTTAAGAGCATCTCATAACGTTGTTCTAAGGGTCCCTTTGGTTACCGGGTTACCCGGGGTAACCCGGTGTACTCCCTTGCATTCGTGGGTTTGAAATCCATCACAATTCAAGGTGACAGCATGTCACATCACATTCCTTATTCCAACCATCTCCCAACCCTCATAACCATCTCCCAACCCTCATAATCATCCAAACAACTACTATTCACAGGAGGATACACCAACCCACCCCATCCCATTAACCAAACATGCCCAATCTACCAAGCGTATGGAAGCTTATGTGTTAAGTTTATATATTGAGAAGAAGTTTTTTTTATTTTGTTATCTTTGTACACATGTACCTGAGTTGCGGATTCCATTCTGTGTGGTAGATAAAATCTTTCTTGGATGGTTGTTTAAGGAAGGGTATATTTTATGTGAGATGGTGGTACTCTTGGATTCAAGTAGAGCAAATAGTGGAAGCAAAAAAATTGTCAGATGGACAAGGTTAGAAGTTTTGTCGTGGTTTTCAACTATGGGCTTCTATGTCAATAATTTTGCACTTTGTGGTTTAAATTTCTCTATTTTTTACTTATATTTTTATTTTATAATTGTTATTTGGGTTTATTGTATATTACACAATTCACCTTTCTCCTATGCCGAACCCACATTTGGTATTAGAATGGATGTAAGTTTTGTAGGTGTAACAATATATTGGTAGGCCCTTATCGTATTGAATCCATAAGGGCCTACCAATATATTTCATTGGGAACAAGTATGCTTATTGAGCAAATAAATTGTTTTTGTGTGCCATCTACTACATGATGTGGACACATGTGGTAAAGTTGTTCATAAGGCCAACCTTGACAGAAGAAAAAGAAGTTTTCATATGTATATAAATTAAATATTTTGTGAGAAATGTTAAAACATTGGTTTTGCTCCGCTCTGCAAGCACAATACGATTTTACAATCATAAATCACATATGAGATTTGGAAGACTCTCCACATAAGCTATGAAGTACGCCCAACGTTAAGAGTTATAAAATTAACATTTTAACTTGAGAATATGAAAGATATCGGGATGAAGGAAGAAAAAAATTAAAGACATGTACACAATGTTCCAAACTATTGTGAATAATCGTCATCAAGGGAGAATTAAAGAAGCAAGTAATCAATTCCCTCTTACATGAATTGAAATAAAAGGTTACGATGATATACGAAGTAAATATCACGGACTTAAGAAAATTGATGGCTTATGAATTCAAGGAAAAGACCAAGAAGTCAATCGAAGAAATCACTAACCTTCGTGGTAAATACTGAAATCTCATTCGAAGAAGAAGTAGATGATAAAGAGATTGCTTTATTTGATAGAAAATTTAATAAATTCTTGAGCAACACAGTGATCTCCAAGTCTATGAAATAAGACAAGGATGATACGTCTACATGTTTAGACTGCAAGAAGAAGGGACAGCTTAGAAGGAATTGTTCTTAACTCAAGCAAGAGAAGATTAGTATGAAGGAGAGACCCAAGAAATTTAAGAAGAATTTCAAGTAGAAAGTTCTAAAAAAACACGGGATGACTTCGAATTAAGCAACATACAAGCTCAAGTAATGAAGAAGCTGCATGTCTTGGACACACAGCCATGGATGACGAGGTAACCCAAAAAATGTATAATGAACTTTTAGATGTAGTTTATGAAGTCTTTTAACCTTTTGAAATGTTTAAGTTATAAAATAAGAAATTGATGAAGGAACTAAATATACTAGTATATGAAAATGAAGCCTATACTTCAATATTTGTATCAACATATATTTAAAATTATATATATATATATATATTAATTTATGTTCATAAATATCTATATTGTTACATCCATTTTCATACATAAACGTGATTTGTATACCCTTAAACCTCTATACTTTCATAATTATGCATAGAACCTTCCATTATTTCGAATTAAATGCAAAACCTTGAATAGTTATTATACTATTACATGGCATAATCTAATGTTATCTTCAGTTTACTTTCTCTGTCAACTTTGACGGAAAACATTAAATACATATAATTTTGACCCTTTAAGATCATAAAATTTACGAATAGGTGCCACTCCTTCCTCCTCTCCCTCTCTTCTATCTTCCTCAAGTCCTCCAACCTTTGTTGTTGCCACTACCGCCACGTTGATCTTCCTACAGCCCGCTATGCCATTCTAAGCCCTTCAACCACTACTATCTTTGTCAAGAATGGCTACTCTCAAAAAGCATTTCCTGATCCAACTTCAACACCACTTTTTCTTCATTTACAGCTCTCATCCTCTTCAACTCCTCGATCAGTTATTTCCTCCATGTCCCTCCTCTTCCTGCGCATCCCCTCTGACAATGTCTGATGCATAATCATGAAAGGTGACTTCTCGTTCTCGATATATTCATCACAACCTCCACTACCTCGACGAACCTCTGCTCTATCGATAGGTTGTCCATCAGAACCATAATACACTCCACCAGTGGGTACCAATCACTCCCCCCTCATTTCCTCGAAGAACCTCATCCCGGGTCCAATCCTTTCCTTTTCACACATCCTCTTCACGAGGCAGCCATAGGTGAACCTGACAGGCTCGCACTTGTATAGACACATCTTGTCGAAGACCGGGGTTACCTTATCCATCTCAAGGCAGATGGAGTGTGCCTTGATGACGGACCATGTTACATGGCATGGGGGTACTCGGTTGACCCATAAGATTCGAACCCTACATCTAACATGTAGGGTTCATATTGCACCTGGAAGCAAAAGAAAGAGAGCCACCAATACTATACCCTTAACAATCTCGTGGGATATGATGATACATGACTCAACAGAGGATTATGCAGCAAATTAGAGACAGGAACCCTCCAGAATAAAAAAAACTACTGTAGTACATGTAAACAATTAGATAGCTATCGCATGTACATAATCCGTGACATCTCTTTTTTTTTTTGAATAAAAACAAGGGGGAGCACTCCCAAGATGGGAGTCACCGCACCGCAAATTCCATTGATATGCAAAAAGTTACATCAACCGGATACCCAGAAGTTGTACAGTCCGTGACATCTCTTGTACTGGATTTTGAAGACAAATTATAGAAGCATGGAAGCACTATGACAGTTTGCAGGATTATTATCTTTCAGGTCTGGTCTGAACTATATCTTCAATTTGTGGGGATTTGCCAAGCTCCAGCGCTGTTGTCAAAATTAGCATTTTCCATTTGCTTCTGGATCTGCAAATTTCAACATGCCGTTGGAATTCAAGGAGCAGTCAGTATAGGCAGAACTGAATTTGCAGCAGTTTACGAAATCTGCAATTACAGAGAGCTAACTAGAAGGCATAAAGAGGCTCGAAATTACCCTTTTTAAAATTGCAAGTTGCTCATCTGGCTTGTACTTTCTCATACTAGTCAGCATCTCCAATTGCTGAAGGTCGATTATAACTTTTTAGCAAGTAAGCCTATGCTGATTTGTTGTCATACTTCAGAAAGATTAGGCTGCCTACCTGAGCCTGCATTTTCTCCTGAGAACTCACTTTTTCTGCAAATGCTTTGGGTCCAAGCTCAGCTTCGTCACAGATCATTTCCTCCCTGAAACTCTCACCATGTCAATGACTCCATTCTTTTTAAAGCCATAAATCTATAGGAGAAAAGGATGCCCGCCCCTAATAGAACCATCTCACCCCAGGTCCCTACAACCATCATAAATGGCGCAAGATCAGAACAGAAAAATATTGAAGTTGGAATTTCTCTAACCATTTCTTGTCGATAACTGATTAAACTACAAGACCTATTTTACCCTTTGAAAAAAGGAAAAGAAACTCCAAAGTAATATAATTAAGTTTTGCTATTGACAAAATTAGGGTAAAATGTAATCCGCCTTCTTTTCAAGAGAAATTGTCCCTTTTAATATTTCTTCGTAACACCAATACCTTCTTTTTGTAAATGGAAAGTATGGCATACGAGTCTATCAAAGCACATCAAGATGATTAACGCACTTCCAGAGAAAGCACGAGTTATGTTCACAAGTGTCAGCAAACTTAGGAGTGATTGGTCAGGCTATGTTCGGGTTACTCTACTGCGAAAAATCAGATTCTTCTGTCACTCTACCGGAATTGGCAAATTACCAATCCATAAACTAGATAAATCACTTAGAAAGGCTAGATAAATCACTTAGACGGAGTGTATTTTTTCAAGGCTCCTGTTGTACTTAATCATACTTATAACTACATACATAAAAAATGGTCATATTTGTAATTGGCATTAATTTGGTATGCTAATTAATTGTTTAAATTGGAATTCCCAATCTGAAACAAGGAGATAAAAAATTAGTACCATATTATTGTTGGAATTAACTTTGTTGGGATGTTTGATGCAACTTGATGGTCAATATCAAGTTGTATTAATGCATCTCAATTCCTTGAATTCAATGTGTCAACTATATGGGGTGTTGTTTAATCCTGCATCGTGCAGTGTCAAAACTGGCACTTGGTTTTTATATGAGAAGTCCTGAGACCAGTCTGGAAACAGACTAGAGAGGACTCCGGACCACCACACACATGCATGCAAGTGTCCGCCCGTCGCGTCATGTCGGGCTCAGGCATGGGAGCGGTGCGGCTACGGCTGCGGCGTGAAATAAAGACCGGGTCAGTTTTGTGTAACCGTGGATTGGTTTGAATTCCAATGGACACGTCCCTTAATCCTCTCACGTTACGTAATTGTCCCGACGGCCTTAAGTGTCACTCTCAAAATCGTGGACTAGGGTTACGAACACTTACGGCTCTCATTCCCACCGTCTCTTTTCTCCCTCTCACAATCTCGGGCTTCATCTACGGAGGTGACTTTCGAGGACTCCCGGGCACGGTGCACACTGTCGACGAGCATGTAACCGTCGTACCCTAGGAGCAGCACGTCAAGGCCCTGTGCGTCGGTAAAGTGTGGGCGCTATCTCTCTAAGGGGAGTCCTACAACAGGACGCTTCGGTTGCGATCTCTAACCCTCTATTTCTTTGTCACATTGTTTGCCATGATGATTGTTTCCGAATTTTCCCTTACTCTAATATGCATACGTTCTTAAAAAGGATATTTTTCTTATCAATAATGATTTGAATGCATACATACTGTGATTTAAACTGAAAACATGTTGTAGATCTGATTTTTGTATGTATGTGCATGCTGTAATTTTCTACAATCTTAGAGAGACAGCTCTATAACATGATAAGAAAAATGTTTGATTTAAAGTTTAGGTCTTGTGTGGATTTCATTGATATGCCAGAGAAATTCGAGGGCCAGAATTTCAAGCGCTAGCAGCAACGCATGAAAATCTGGCTGACCATGATTGGCCAGATTTCAATTCTGGAAACCGCGTGCCCTAAGTTATCTGAACAGAACCCAGATCCAGATGCAATCATGGTGGCAGATGCTTGGAAAGAACATGATTGTATGTGTCATGTGTGCATCCTTACTGCACTGTCGAACGTTTTGTTCGATGTTTATAACGCATCCATCAAGACCGCTAAGAATATGTGGGAGGAACTATATAAGAATTACAACACGGAAGATCTTGGTATTGAAAAATACTCAGTATCCAAGTTCTTAAAATTTCAGATGACTGAGGGGAAATCGATTTAACATGCTCATGAGTTTATGTTATTGCTCCACGGGTTAGCTGAGGTAGAAATGGAACTTTCTGACAAGTTTCAGGTCATGTCGATCATTAAGAAATTTCCCAAATCCTAAGAGGATTTTGGGATGTCCCTAAAATACAAGAAAGAGAAAATTTCTCTATATGATTTAATGGTCTCAATAGCTATTAAATGGGAACATATGAAACAAAAACTTGTGACGCATGTTGACGTGAACCCTAAGGTCAATATGATAATCTCAAAGGGAAATAATGCTAAAGGGAAAAATAAGAAACTAAAAACCAAGGGAAAAATCCAAAAAAAATCAAAGAGCAAACCTTACCGATAGTGTAGACAGGTTGGACACTGGAAGAAGGATTGCCCTTCTCTAAAGACCCAACATAAATCCATGGATGTCGCTCCTCAAGCTCTCGTGCTGACTGAGGGAGGCATGCTTGGTGAGGGGTATGTCTCAGTGAACCTTGAACTCTATATAGTAAACGAGCCTAATGAGTGGCCTGTTGATACTGGTGCAAATGTACACATTTGTACTGACAAGACCTTCTTTATGTCTTATCAGACTTCAGTCGGTGGAACAATGATGATGGGGAATAGATCTGCAGCCAAGGTACTTGGGTCTGGATGAGTCGAGTTGAGATTCTCAACTGGACGAGTTTGGACTTTGCGCAAGGTGTTGCATGTTCCTGATATCAAGAAGAATGTACTGTCTGGATCTTTATCTGAGTTCCAGATTTACCCGAGTTCACTTTTGAGGGTACTATACATGACTCGAAAATGGAGTACATTTCTGTGTTGCGAGTACAACAACTTGTTGATCAGGGTTGTGATTCCTATCTAGCATTTGTTCGAGAAGTACCTGATCATGAGCCGATGACATAGGACATCAGAGTAGTATCCGAATATCCAGATGTTTGTCCTGATGAATTATCAGGATTACCTCCTGAGAGAGAGATCGAGTTCGAGATCACATTGCTACCAGATACACAGTCGATCTCGATGGCTCCTTATCGTACGATACCAACTGAGTTGAGAGAGCTGAAGGTGCAGTTGCAGGAGTTACTTGACTTGGGATTCGTGAGGCCGAGCACTTCACCTTGGGGTGCTCCGGTTCTATTTGTCAAGAAGAAGGATGGATCCATGAGGTTATGCATCGATTACCGACAGTTGAACAAGAAAACGGTGAAGAACCGTTATCCATTGTCGCGCATTGATGATTTGTTCGACCAGCTCCAGGGGTCTTCGGTTTTCTCGAAGATCGATCTTCGTTCGGGCTACCATCAACTGAGGATTCGAGAGTCCGATATTCCGAAGACAGCCTTCATGACTCGCTATGGACAATACGAGTTTGTGGTGATGCCATTTGAGCTCACCAATGCACCTGCAGCTTTCATGGATATGATGAATTGGATCTTCCGTCCATATTTGGACAAATTTGTGGTGGTGTTCATTGATGATGTGCTCATATACTCACAGAATGATTGGGATCATGCGAATGATCTACGGACTGTCTTGGATACATTGCGGGAGCACAAGCTATATGCCAAGTTGAGCAAGTGTGAGTTCTGGTTTTCCCAGGTCTCATTCCTAGGGCAAGTCATTTCTGGAGCAGGTATCACAGTTGATCCTACGAAGATTGATGCAGTTATGTCTTGGGAGCAACCCAAGACAGTTACTCAGATTCGGAGCTTCCTCGGATTAGTGGGTTATTACAGACGCTTCGTCAGAGGATTTTCTCGCATTGTTCGTCCATTGACACGATTGATGCGGAAGGGAGTTCCATTCATTTGGGACGATTCATGCGAGCAGGCCTTCAGGACATTGAAGGAAAGATTGACTACAACACCCATTCTTGCTCTTCCTTCAGGTACTCAGGACTATGCAGTATACACTGATGCATCTGGAGAAGGTCTAGGAGCTGTATTGATGTAGAGAAGTCATGTGATTGCTTACGCGTCACGACAATTGAGACCTCATGAGCGGAACTAACCCACGCATGACTTGGAGTTGGTTGCAGTTGTCTTCGCCTTGAAGATCTGGGGTCACTATTATACTCATATTGATCGTCGTTCAGAGACGATCAAAACGAGACATTGCGCATCGGAATCCAACAATCGAGGCATGAATGTGGATGGTTTTGTATCTTAAATAAGTAAGAGAAATGGGCAAAAAAAATAAGTTTATTTGTTATGACTACGTCAGACTATACTGTATCCAGCAAGTTCCACTTTGTTTCCAATGACCATTCCACTTGTCTTTTAATATGGCTCCACTTGGCAATCAATTAAACTCTTAATCTCCCTATATATATATATATATATATATATCAACCATTCCCTTCTAACTTCTCCCACATTTCCACCATAAAGAGAAGAGTTGATGTCTTCCTCCTTCAGCAGCTGTATTGGAAGGCTTCAACCCTCTTGCAGTTGTTGTAGTTTCTGCTCAAAATCACCAGCCATTGCATGCATTTATATCTCTATTTTGGAGACCTAATCAGGAACAATCCCTAAACCCTCCTTGCTGCCATGCATGTGATATGTTACCTCTCTCTTGATGTTCTCCATAGATCCTTTTCCACATTTTGTTTGTGAATATGTATTCTGTTGCATGGGATCATATAGAGGTAATTATATTTTTTTTATTTACATGCATTGCTTACCAAAGTACTGGTCATGTCCAAAAAAATAACACATTCAAATTAGATAATAAATAGGAAGGATAGTTATATTGTTTATTGGTCCTTATATAGTAACTCTAGTTGTTTCATAAACTAGAGTCTGTTGATGATAGAAATAACATTTCCATATAAATTTCCTTTATATATATATATATATATATATTAAGAATTAAATTCCTAGAATAATATATCCTGAAAGTTGATTTAAGACAAATACATTCCGTTCCAATTGAGCTAGATAACTTTTGCCTCAGTCACATTCATCATTATTATAATCTTGCTAATAAGATCAATTAGGATATCGCTCATCTTAATTGCGCAATGAATTAATTTAATTAAAACCTGAAAAATACCGTTAAAGAATGCATAATTACAAGTTGTCCATTTGGAAATTTTGAACCGACAGCGTTCAGTATTTCAGTGTTTAAATTACTGATATTTTTACATTAAATATATTTATATAATCATGCGTCACTTAATAGATCTACACCATAACATGTCTATCAAACGTTGGTTGATTGAATCATTAGGAGTATGGTTGTATGAAATGTTTTCTCAGTTTGTATTATTTTGAATAGTAATATACTAAGCTTAGGTTGGATATACTATCAAGCCAAAGTAAAATTTCTAGTTTAGACTGTAAATAATTTCTAGTTTAGACTCTGAATATACAGTCGATTCAAACATAAAAATCCCTACTATGATTCCAGCTATTGTGGTGGAAATAGAAATACCTAAAGATGATCATTACTTCTTTGAATTTGATGGTAATCGTAAGGGGACATCTTACACTTGAAATTGAAGACAGAAGAGGATAAGATAGGAATTTATACTTGGCTCTCTATTGTTTCTTGGATCCATCTGTGTCCGGCATGAAGTACCTTTCTATTTCTCAACACTAACTAATTACAAGGCTTCTGTCTAAAGGAATTGTGAAATTCTGAATTGGGAAAACTCTTTACATCAGCTTATCCTAAGTAAGTTTATATGATTTACCATAATGATGGTATATAATCATTGTTAAAAAAAATTATTTGTACTTTACAGCTCCTACCTAAGTCCAGCTACGAAAAAGTCCTTATTAAACATTTTTTAGTGGAAATTCCATTATAGGGAAATATGAATAATCGAATAGTGTAACAAGATCAACATGATTCAGAGAAGGCCTTGCATTTTCTAGGCAATGGCTTGCATGTGGAATTTGGATTCACAAGTATGGTTGAATAAGTTGATTGGGAAAGGTTGAGGAGTTCATTGAATACAGTTCATATGAAGGCATAAAAGACGGCAAGATCATCTGTTCATGGTGATTAGTACCTAAGTGAGGTATATGGGAATACTTTATAGTTGTGAATTAGAGTCAATAATGATTGACATTAGTGCCAGTCATGGTGACCTTTATACATGACCGTGCGAGGGCGCGGTGACCCTCAGCTGAGCGGGAGATAGGAAGTCCAGTTAAGGAAGCGGCCGCCAAGTACGCGGGTCTAGGATCCCAGTCCCTTTCACGGTTTATATGCGAGCTCGCAGTGTTTTTACGCCTCGTTGGGATCCTGACTTTTGATCAGCTCCGCTGACCCTTTGTTTTTAGGATACCCATGCGGGGGATCCTCGGTTTTTTTAGTTTTTCGTACGAGCTCGTTTGTCCGTTACCGGTCGGGCCATTTTCTAGAGTGACTTTTCTGGAGAGTCTCTCTCATCCGTCTATGAGGCATAGTTTTGGAGTAGATCTTTCCCTCTATTGGGTTGCACTTCCAATTAGAGGGCGAGACGGAAGACCCCTTTTGTAGGCTACCTCACCGCTTGAGTTTTGTTACTTTCGCCGGCAGACTTGACGATTCTACATCCAAATCATCCATGTCTACATCTAAGTCATCTAGAGTTACATATGAGACAGTTGCAGTTGAGGTTTGGAAGAGTTTCAATTAAAGTTAAACTAGTGGACGTGTTGGGAACTTAGTTAGGATGCATTATACAACACCGCATGCCTACGGAGGCACCCCAGCCCTAAGGTATTATTCACATCTTAAAGTCATAGTGTGAGGTCACACACTAACTAAGACCACAGACTATCCACTAGACTTGAGAATTAAATAAATCAATAAACCCTTCCAATCTCACCTTTCCTATCGTCAAAATACACAAACATGATATTTGAACAATATGAGAATATATATATACATAGACATACACTTATGAACAATCAATTACAATATAAATATGTTATATATGGGAAATGTTGGGATAATGAGTGAGCATGGGAGTTACATACAAGCAACTTGAAAACCTTTTTACATTACAAGTAGATGTAAATTTTAGATGATTATGCCTTTCTACTTGCCTCTTTTGCAACCACTTTAAATACTATTTTTTATAATAATATGATATATGGGTGTACCAGCGCTCGATGACGCCCCTTCGTTCCTAGCATGTTTTGGCAGGCAAGGAGCCTGCTGCTCAGCAGCTGTTGATGAGATGGTGATCGTGTATATACCGGAAGGTATGATATCTTTTATTGCAGCTTTTGTACTATTATATTATAGATGTTATTTCCTCTTCAGTCTGATGTTGGGATATGCGAATGTACTGTCAGCTTCATGTACATTTTGTAAATTTATATATGAAAATTAATGAAAAGAAAAGTTGGTGGCTCTTGTTGGTGTGTTGTTCTGTGGTGATACAATGTTGCTTAAATGTGAATGTCATATGTAGCTTCCGCGCAAAAAAAATTCCCCGTTTTTCAATACTTGTGCGATCACATGCGAATGTAATAGTGCAAACGTGTGTAAACGGGTACCCGGATCCTAAAGGTCATCACACCTCCACGTCTGGTTCTATTCCACAATAAATAGAAAAGATGTCAAATGTGGGGGCTACCTCTTCTGAACCCAATGAACATTTGGAGGATGTTGAACCTAGACAAAGTAAGAGGCCTAGGATTGCTAAGTATTTAGGTAGCGACTTTGTCTCCTACCAAACGAGAGTGATCCTCCCACATACAAGGATGTCATGGCCTCTACTAAAGCAAGAGATTGGAAGGATGCCATTAAATCTGAAATGGATTCGATCATTTCAAATAGCACGTGGAAACTGGTCGATCTACCTCCTAGGTGCTCCACCATAGGAAGCAAATGGGTATTCAAAAGGAAACTTAGACCTGACGGATCCATAGAAAAATATAAGGTAAGACTTGTAGCCAAAGGTTTCAAGAAAAGGAGGTATATATTATTTTGATACATATTCTCCTGTTACTAGGATGACTACGATTCGGATGCTCATTGCGTTGGCTTCCATGCATGATCTCACAATTCATCAAATGGATGTGAAGACTGCCTTTTTGTATGGCGATCTTGAGGAGATCTTTATAAACCAACATAAGGGATTCGTAGCATCTGGTAATGAAAAAAATGTCTGCAAGCTTGTAAAGTCCCTTTATGGACTAAACAAGCTCCGAAACAATGGCATGAAAAGTTTGATAAGACTATCCAGTCTTATGGCTTTATTGTTTATGAATCCGATAAATGTGTGTATTCTATGATTAAATGTGATATATTTGTTATCACGTGCCTATATGTCGATGATATTTTGCTATTTTAATCAAACATAAGGATAGTGGGAGAAACCATTAGGTTCTTGAGCAGTAAGTTTGAGATGAAGGACTTAAGAGTTGCAAATGTGATTTTGGGGCTCAAACTGATTAGATCTACTAATGAAATAGTTGTGTCTCAGTCATATTATACTGAGAAAGTTCTCGAAAAAATTGGCTATTAGAGCTGTAAATCTGTATGCACTCCTTATGATTCATCTAAACCCTTCTGCAAGAACAAGAATGGAGTATCTGTAGCATAACTACGATATTCTCACATTATAGAAAGCTTGATGTACCTTGCAAACTGTATCCGACCTGATATTTTATTCGCGGACGCAAATTTGAGTATGTATGCAAGATGTCCTGACCGTACTCATTGGGAGGCCTTGGACTGAGTCTTGAAATATCTAAGAGTGTGAAATATAATGATGTAAGTTGGATTGGTCAAATGGAGGACTCCGAGAGTAACGGTGTGACTAGGTATGTATTTAACCTTAGAAGTGGTGCAGTCTTTTGGAGGTCTGTGAAACAAACCATCTTAGCTCGGCCCACTTTTGAGGCTGTTGACGCATATAAGATAATTGTATCTCTTTGTTATTTTATTTTCTTGTTATTCTCTTTATGTAATTTACCCATAGGCTACTCTCCTATATAAGAGAGCCTAGGGCTATGGAATAGATCATCTCATTCACGTTTCCCAACATGGTATCAGAGCGACGGTCCTAGACCGGAGTGCAAATATAACACATTCTATAGACGCATGGAAGGCGATAAAGTAATCTCCCCCTACCCAACAGTGGGGGAATGAGTCCCATCGGAACGACAGATCGTCCTGGTGGAATCTCCCTATAGGATGTAAGTTTATCTCTGTCTCGGTAAAGATGATGTATCGCGCTAGAGTCCATAATCCAATCTGAAACATCAGATCCATGACAGGAGGTAAAAACATAAGCACTACCTGAGGTGCTGGCAGTGGCAGAGGTACTGGCAGAGGCTGAAGCAGTGATATCCGAGGTGCCTCCTGGAGATTCTGTAGATGCAGGGGGCATAATGTCACACAATCTAGCAATGAGTTCCTCAAACCTCTGGTCTGAAGCAGATGCTGATGGAGATGCAACATGCTCGGCTACACGCGCCGAGGTCGGAAAAACATGCTTAGAATAACATGTATCCTCCGCGTGACCTCGGCGATGATAAAAGGTGCAAGGCTGACGAAAACGGTCGCCTCTACCTCGAGGTCCACGGCCACAGAATGAAGAAGAGGCCCCTCTGGCTCCAGAAGTCGCCATCGCCGAAGGAGGCTGAGTAGTAGCATTGGACGAGACTGTAACGCGGCTAAGTCTGCGGTAAACTTCCTTCATTAGAAGAATAGTAGCATCTGCAAGAATCTGCGAGCGAGCATCATCATATTCAGGGTCAAGTGCCACGAGTAAGACCCCCTCCATGGAAGCATTCCGAAAGGTCTTCTGCTGCTCGGGAGTCGCCGTAAAAGGAATGATGCTGTAGAGCTTCTCTAACATCCCTCGCAAGGATGTATATAAGGAGTGAAGAGGCCGTCCGTTCCGCTTGACTGTAAATATGTCATGCTGGAATTGAAGGATCTTGGTCTCATTTCGCACCTGCGAGTATGTTGCAGCAAGTATGTCCCACATCGCCTTAGCAGTGGGCTGATGGAGAACATCATTGGCAACCTCCATCGACAGTGTACCTGAAAGCCAGACTTTGGCATATGAATCATCAGCCTCCCAGGAGGCATAAACCCCACTCTTCTCTGCCGGCTCATCTTCGGTAAGAATGTGCTTCTTACCATTCGACTTCATGAAACTTATGAACTGCATTGCCCATAGCTCATAGTTCATCTCATCCATCTTGACAATGGGTGTTGGACCTTTGAAAGCGCCTATGGAGGGCATATCAACCTTGTTTTCTGACATTTTGTCGGAGATATGGAACTAGGGTTTGTAGATCAAAGAACAAATGTCTACATTGACATCAGAGGATTGGAGTGCATATGTAGACCTATGCACTCAAATCCATAGACGGAAGAGGGTCGGCGGGGGGAGGGCCGACAGGAGGAGGAACAATGAGAGAGAGTGGAAGGGGGGGCGGCAAGAGAGATGGTGAGCCTAGGGTTTTGGCTCTTATACCATGTTGGGAGAAAAGCATTTGTTGTTATTCCAAAGAACCCTAGGCTTTCTTATATAGAGAAGGCATATGGGTAAATTACATAAGATGGAACAAAATAACAGAAAAAGGTACATAGAATATAGAAATATCTCTACATATCATGTGTATAAGTAGGCCAACGTTTATATTGGCAAATAGGAGGTTTACAAGTACATGTTGAAGTTTTTATCACTTCATGGGTCGTAATTACTATCTTATTAGGTTTAAATTCAATCGCTATAACTGTTTGAAATTCACAAACCATTCTCACTGACGGCCGCAATTTCTTTGAATATGTCCTTGAATTCATTCGAGACTTAAGAAAAACTCAGATTGGGGAAGAATATGGTCCTTTGATTATGGACAAGCTGACACATCACATTCAGGATGAGTTACCTTGGTGTATGTTATTTGTTGATGATATTGTGTTGATTGACGCGACTAGAGATGGAGTAAATGAGAAGCTTGAGGTCTGGAGGCATGCATTTGAGACTAAAGGATTTCGTATAAGTAGGGCTAAGACGGAATATATGGAGTGCACCTTTGATGTAAGAAATGGTGAAGGAATCAAGGTGAAGATTGGTGATGATAACATTCAGAAGAGAGATTCTTTTAGATATCTGGGATCTATTTTGCAACATGATGAGGAAATTGATGGAGATGTTACTAATAGAATAAATGCAGGCTGGCTAAAGTGGAGAGGTGCCTCTGCTGTGCTATGTGATAAGGAAATTCCTTTAAAATTTAAAGGAAAGTTTTACAAAGCAGCCATGAGACCTGCTATGCTATATGGATCTGAATGTTGGCATGTGAACCATAGACATGTGCAGAGAATGGTTGTAGTAGAAATGAAAATGCTAATGTGGATGTGTGGACACACACGTAAAGATCGGATTCGGAATGAGGCAATCTGAAAGAAAGTTGGTGTAGCTCCGATCGAGGATAAGATGCGAGATAACTACTTAAGATGGTTTGGTCATTTGCAAAGAAGATCAGCTGATGCACGAGTTAGGAGATGCGAGTGTTGGGATATTGAGCCGGCTAAGAGAGGACGAGGACGACCTAAGAAGTGTTGGAATGAGACTATATGAAGGGATCTTAGTTTTTTGGATATAAGCTCGGGAACTACCCAACCTAGATCTGAATGGAGGCGAAGAATCCATGTAGCCGACCCTATTTAATTGTGGGAAAAGGCTTTGCTGTTGTTGTTGTGGAGAAGAATATGGTCCATGGATTCCCTTAGGTTCACCCTCTGATTTTTTTGAAGCCAATCCTCGGATTTTTAGTCGAAGTTAGGGCTCCAGTAAGACCACAAACATAGCATCGAACTCGAGCGCGGGTGAGGTGAGTTGGAAATAAGGACAAACATCTTTCTCCTTGAACCTGCTTTCATAGAATCTTGCCAAGTGGGACTGACGAAGCAGGGGAAACAACCGACGAACCTATCATCTTCAAGCAAGTGAGCCTGCACATGCCACGAGTGAATAAAAGAAGATTTTTCGGTAAAATGAGAAATTTTTAGTCAGAACTTTAGAGATATTGGCTCCTCGTTCTCTTTCAAGTGATTGCCCTCAATGAAGACTGGTAGTGGGTGGTTAAAACAATCAAAAAGCAAGCAAGGTGCATCATTAGAGGGTCTGGGCATCCATTGAAGCGGTGAAAATGCAATGAGGAGTTTATAACCGAAGCAAGGAATCATACGAGCCGAGAATCGGGGGTGTTGAAGAGTTGCGAGCATTTTGAATAACAAATTTCATATTATTTAACATCTTTATATAGACATCAAATATATAATTTATTTATAAAATATATATTTAAAGTATAGATTAACATAATGCAAACTTCTTTATTGTTGTTGCTAATGCCTTACGACCCTTCCTCATCATGTGAATTCAAGATGCATCATAGATGGGGCATGTTCCCTTCCCACCATCCCTGCCTTAAGTAATCAACCTCGGTGACAACCCGCACTCGAGATTACCTGTCGTATACGCCCCTTCCCAATGTCTCCATGTTTATAATAAAGCAAGGTTCAGGAAAGTTGTATGCATGTGTTCGGACAAGTCACTGAATAGAGATTAAGTGGTATGCGGGGGCATATGAAAGATATATGTAGTTCTACATGGTTTCCAATTTTTTAATTTAAAAATAAAAAAACATGTGCAAAAGTGACTACAACTGAACTGAATTATGAATAAATATGGTCCAACTGAAGATCTAAGAAAAATGACTTTCATGTAGAGCTTAAAACAATCTCTATCAATCAAATATCAATACTTCAATAGAAAAGTTAGCACACATAATAATTGACAACAATCACCAAAATATGTAAGTATCTGAAAGAAAATCGAAATTCAAGTAACGTACTAATTAAAATAGCATAAGAAAATTGAAATGTCTGATTTTATATGTATAATCAAATTAATACAACTAAATTTCTATTAGCAAGGAGAGTCATAGAACTACATACCTAAATTCATACTAAACATTGTTAGTAATTCATACTAATTTCACAAAATTACAGTAAATTCTTTCAAAAAAATAATCATTCAACAGACCTAAGTTGAATGTTAGCATAAACATTAGGGATTTTTACACCCATAACCCTAAGTAATTCTGCAATTAGAATCATAACCCTGCATAATAACAAATTACACGAGAAACCCCGGTTAGTCACTTCGTCTCACACTCATAACCCTCCATTAGTTTTTCCCATAACCCAACCATATCATTGGGTTTATCTAACCCTTAGTCTATCGAATGGCTGCTAAAAAATTAAAACAAAAAACAAAAAACCCTAGACCCCCTCCCCTTCCTTCTTCAATGTCCCCCCTCCCCTTCTTCCTCCTCCAGCTTGGCCCCCTCCCCTTCTTCCTCTTCCATCTCGCCCCTCCCCTTCTTTCTCCTCTATCTTGTCCTCGGCAACACCACCAAGGATGCGGTTGTTGTAGAGATTGCAGCTTCGGGAAGAAAGGACGCGACAGAGGTGGTCGATGGTTCTCTGGAGAGGTTCTCCGCTCTGCTACGAAATAGCCTGCCTCTCTTGGGATATTCCCCGCTGCGCAAGTAAGGAAGGCTTCCAAGTTCCAGGCGGGGGAGGGGGGCTGCGACGGGGGGGATAGGTCGCCTTTCAGGCAGGGGGTGGCGGGGGGGAGTGGGGGCTGTAAGGAGGCGGCGCGAGGCTAGGACTCCGCTGGAGCCTCACCCAATGCGAGATGTATTCGAAGAGGGACACCGAAAGGTCGTCAGGTCCACCGACAAGAGGGAGGAGGAGGACTGGAAGGAGGTGTCGTATTGCTGGGGGCGACCGAGAAAGGTGGTCTGGTGCTTTAGGTTTGGGGTCTTGGGGCATTAGATAGTAGTCGACATCCAACGTTGTTTCTTCTGCGAGGGTGGGAAGCATCGACGTGATTCGTGTAGCAGGTAGTTGCAGAGCATGGAGATTGCGAAGGGGAAGAAGTTACTGAATGGGAAGAGGACGAAGACGCTCGCCGATGACCATGGACTTGGGGGGGGGCAAGGAACTGCAGGGATGGGGGATACTCCTTTGCCGACACCATCTGCAGACCTCCCTTCAATCCTCCATTTGGAGCAGTGTAGCGCGGGGGTACTTGATCTTCCGGATGGAGCAGGGCCGTGTGGAGGCACTCCATGGATGCGACGACGGCCACGACGACGGATGCGACGGGGGAAGGAGGCATCATTTTATAAATATAAAATATTTTGAAGGGTAAAATTGTCCACATGAAACTTTTTCTGTCTGAATTAACGGGGATTCGAAACGGAACTTGACACAGGGTAAAATGTCATGTAAAGGTTAAGCATTACTCGGGGTTTCTCGTGTAATTCGCTATTATGCAGGATTATGATTGTAATTACGGAATTACTCAGGGTTATGGGTGTAAAAATCCCCAAACATTATATACTTGGAAATATTATAGTTTAGTACATACCTAATCGTATCTTAAGTTCTTTCAAAAAAAATAATAATCATTCAACAGACCTAAGTTGAATGTTAGCGTAAACATTTTATATTTGGAAACAATACAATATAGTTCACTTACAATAATCATTTTATATGCCTAAACATTGTTAGTAAACAATACACACCTAAGTTAAAATGATCATCTAGGACTAAGAGTAATCATTTTATATGCCTAAACATTGTTACTAAACAATGTAATACGATTCATACTTGGAATAAGTTAGCATGTAATAAGAGAAATAATCATTCAACTAAGTTGGCTCCAAAAAACCAAACAAAAAAAGCATGAAATAAGAGAAAACCAGGGATCTAAGGTTACTTGACGGAGCTTCTCACGATCACGATAGAGCAGGGAGGCGGAGGAGCTTCACACGGAGGAGCTGGAGGCAGAGGAGCTTCACACGGAGGTTGAGGAGCTGCACACAGAGAAGCTGGGGGCGGAGGAGCTTCTTACGGAGGAGCTGGAGGCAGAGGGCTTCTAGGCGGCGGTGGAGGCGCATGCTGGAGGAGGCGGTGGAGAGAATATCCATTTCCGGGGCTCGAGATCAAGAGCTTACAACCCTTTCGGGGGTTCTGGAGGAGTAATGCAATTGAATCAGGTCACCTAAACCCTAAACTTGTATCCAGATCATATGATCTGGATCTGATTACCCAATAATACACCGTGGAGCCGGAAGCAAGCGCACGATGAGTATATGCTGCCGCACAACCTACATATGTGGTCCGCATATGCGCAAGGGGCACATAGTAAGGGGTTTCAGGTATGCGACGTGCTGAGGAGTCCATACATGCATATATGACTGCTCAACCCGCTTTCACGAACACGGCAATAAAGTAGACTTGAATTTCTAACTAGATATATAAGGATCAGGAAAATCATATTTATTCATATGATTGTAGAATAGCAGGAACTATGTAAAAGTTTCTCATGTCGTAGCCTAAGCTCCTTTTTTCCTCCTGGTCTTTAAAAATGGTCTGCATGAAAGAAACATAGTTTCTAAATAAGAAAGAAAAGTAATTGACAAGATTGTCCAACTGAAATTCTAATATAAATGAAATGCTAAATCTATGAATTTTTATGAATATCCTAGCTTTCGTGAGCTAAAACTTGGGATATCTGAGAACTTCAAAAATTGGGGTTATTTTATACCTATTGGTATAGTTATGGCTACACCTAAAATCCTTTTTTTTAAGATTTTTGGAACCCTCATCAAGTACAAGTATCTGCAATTACTAACCCCTTTCACTGCTCATGTTGGCCAAGTATTCATCAAGTTATATTTGGATCAGAAATCTCAATGATCATAATAATTCAATATGTATGTTCAATTAAATAGGTATTAAAATAGTAAAATAATTATTCACGAAATGACTAATCATCTATTATATTTTCAACTAAAGGACACCAAGAATTTATGGAAAATTTAATGAACAACCAAATGGATGCCATGATGTGAATATACGTGACATGTTGTATGCGACCTAATGTTAGTAACATCATCATATAAAGTCAGTAATGTCTCCATCACATCTATAAGGTGGCATGATATAGTGACTTGCTATGAGGCGACCTGCTATAAGGCAATCTGCTTTAGGTGACCTGTTATGGGTGAGCTGCGATGAGGTTATTTGCTATGGGTGATCTGTCATGGGTAACTTGTTATAAGCGACATGCTATATGTAGGTATGAGCATTAAGTAGGGCTGGGTCGACCCATCTCGATGCCCATCCCGTTGAAACCCAGCCCTGGCCCGAGCAATAATCGAGCGGGCTTGGGCCTTATTTTCGGCCCAATTCCAAATTCGGGCTGGGCTCGGGCTACGATGGACCCGAATCCTGTGGGCTGGCCTGGATATAGGCTCGACGGGGGACCGACCCAAGCCCGACCTGATAAAGAAATGGACCTGACCCGATTGATGGGGTTTGGTTGGGTCCCACTCCCAAATTCCCAATCCATCAATCCACCACCAACACACGTCCCACCCTTGCGCGCAGCCTGTGCGACTGTGCCCTAGTGTCGCCGGCCCCCGCCTTCATCCGTGACTCACGGACGTGCACACCGATGGCGATGGCTGCACCCTTCCCTGCTGCTGCCTTCCTCCGCTGCTGCATCGCACTGCACCCTCCCCTTCTGCACTTTCCTTCATGCGGTGTCCCCAGACCCTCTCCGGCTTCTATCCCGTTCTCCAAGTTGTGCCCCTCAACGGTGACATCCCCTAAGTGAGCTGCCATTTAGAAATCCAAAGTCTTGTCCATATTATATATATAATTACATGAACTCAACTCATGCTCATGTCATCAGTTCCGTTGCACCTCTCCTTTTGCTCTCGTTCAACACAAGTTAAGATTCACATTATTCGATCAAATAAAATTATATTGATTTTTTTTTAGAGATTAGGTTGGACAGAGCTAGAGAGAAAGCAATTATATTGCCACTATTCTAATCTAATTATTTCCAGATTAAATACATTCATGATGGAGGAGTCGATTCCTATCAAATTCGATATACCTCCTACTTATATTAGCTAACGGACCGGCCCGACCCAACCCTTTGCGGGCTAGGTTTGGGCTTGGCATGCAAATCTTCAAAAAAATCTGGCCCAGGCTCGGCCTGTGGGGCTCGCATTAATGGCCGGGCTCAGGTTGGGCTATATTGGGCCTGACTCGACCCGACAAGATACTCATCCCTAGCTACAAGATGGGCTACCATGGGTCACCTGATATTGGTGACCTACAACGATATGCTATAGTGCGACCTGCCATGGGTGTCCTACTATAACGTGACCTTATACGAGAGGGGTTGCCCGGGGTGACCTAACATGGGTGACCTGCTATGGTGTTCTGCTATCTTTAACTATCTTAGTGGGGTGACCTACCGCTTGTTCTGCTATGTTATGAGGTTACATACTATGTGTTATGCTATATGCCCATGATTCATCCCAACTTCCAAAACTCATTTAGAGAGCTACACTACTTCGATCAAGGTGTTCTTGGATGCTTTGGAAATTTTATTCGGGTTTTTTTCTAAATGTATGTTACATTCCAAAGCAATCACATAGGTCTCTTAGAAAATTATTTAAAAACAATCAAACTACCATGATGACAATATGCACCTCCCATTTGATAAGTGCAATACACCACTTATACCCCGTGCCTTACATATACTCCATTTCCTTTTGAAAACATGGCCTTGAAAGTACTCATGAATCATGCAACATGTAACACAGATCTCTCGATTTTAGTAGCATGCATACACATAAGAATGAAAAAAGCATGTGAAACCAAAAACAAGAGGGAGGGAAACATCGCTACCTCAAAAAATCACCTCCTTGGAACCTCCGCTGGTGGAGAAATGGAACGTATAGTGCTCTGTTGACGACAAGCACACGCACACGAGGATGACCTTGACCTTCTCTACATGGTGGTGACTTCGGATCGTCGATCCGACACACTTCGAAGAAAGCTCCGGCGACATTTCGGCAAGGTCTCCGGTGATGGGAGGGAGTGTGAGGTGGATGTTCTAAGGATTAGGATTTTGGAGCAGTCAAAAGTTGTTTTTATGTTATAGAAATTCGAATCCAGATCTTGGTTCTGATCTCGGTTCAGGTCTAAAATGGAACCCGACTTGGTCTCACTAAGATGGCCATAACTTGAGCTCTCAAACTCATATTTCGATGTTCTTGGTCTCGTTAGAAATGTCTTGACGAGTCCTACACAATGGACTAGTCATATACCCCATTTGAAAATCGAGAACACTCCAGATTTAAAAACACGAGGTTTCACAATTTCCAATGTAAGAAGCCAGAGTTCTTCATCGGGTGCACTCTACTTCCCGATAAGGATGACATGTGCAACGGTCTCTACGCGATTGAATACGTTCCGCACAATTTGATCCAAGCCGAGGTGTGGAGTGGGTATAACCCGGGAGGAAGGACATGGGAGCCTTCTACTCTGCCACACATGGCTCCATCTTCTACGCCCATCACTCCAACATATATCGCATGTGGTTGGCATGAAAGGACCTCAACGGTAACAAACCATAGATCGTCGACGATCTCTGGTTCGACACCCACTTCTATTTCTAAGATGAGAATCTTGTGCTTAATCAAGTCAAGATTCGTGACTTCCTCGACATATCAAAGCTCAATTATACCCAGATGCCATGGCTATCTGCACACCCACCATCGTTATGAATCCCAAGGTAACAAGGGACATCAAACTACAGAAATGGTCCTCAAGTGTTCTTAAGGCAAATCTTTACAATCCCAATGGCAAGGTCTTCGACAAAACCATTTCTATAGAGGTGACGAGGCAAAGGAACTAGGAAGCTAAAGGAGGAAGATGAGGAGGAGGTGTTGGTGGTGTACAAAGTCGAAACAAGAGAAGATGTTTGCACCAAGTTCAGCGTCTACTGAACATGGTAAACGAGGAGGTCGTGTTGGCTAGTGGACCGAAGGTGAGGGAGCTTGTAGGACGCTCATCAGGATGTGTCGTGGGGTTAAGGTGGCGCCGAAGATTGGTATGTCATCTTATGGAGGTGGAGGATGGTACCATTTTGGTCTTGCTAGTGCCCAAGGGTGAAATGGGGACAAACATAGTGGAAGAAGAAGAATCTTGTCTTCTCGAGAACCTCATCTTCTCCGTTGTGTAGATCGAGCACTTATCCTTCTTAAGTCGGCTAAGACTTGGAAGGAGAGTTGGGGCTGAATAAAATAAATGTCAACGGTTAGATTTAGTCTGATTTGATTAATTCAAGGATGTGGTTGAATTAGTGGAATAAATAAAGGCAGGGTCTACATATAAACGGAAGTGACTGTATAGGGTTATACGTGTAATTTGCAACTATAATAAGGTTTGTCGTGTATTTGTGAAAGTATGGAGGGTTGTGGGTGTAAAAGTCCCAAAAAGAAAAAAAGATCAATACCCGAAAGGTTACAATATATCTAACATATGCAAATACCTCTAAACAAAATCATTCTCTTTTCTGCTCAAAACAGGAGAATTCATTTGATATATATATATATATATATAATTTTAAAAAGAGCAATAAAGTGTAAATGCCCAATTTAATTTTGAATGGCTGTTGGTTTGGATATTTTTATCCATATTTGTACATGTTCTCCCGATATCAACTATTCGTAGCTGTGTGCTAAACTAATTATTCCATTTGCCTTGTCATTTTGCTGAGAGAAAAAATTTATTTTCTGATCTTTGTGATGACTGTTGAGTCTTGGAGTTCAATTCCAAAAATCCCAGGTATCCAAGAAAAAGAAAGACAGTGATCTGAAGTATGATATATGCGGGTGGATCATTTTGGCTATCGGCATAGTTGCATGGATCGGGATGGCGAAATCACACGTCCCTCCCCCTCCAAGGTGAGGAGTCTTCTTCCCTTTTCCAGGTTGATCTAGTCCAGGGTTAGATTATGGAGCTGCAGCAGCAGCCAAGCCCATGCTGTCTGGATGAGCATCGCAGGCTTCTTTACTTCAAATATCACATGCCTTCTGGACGAAAATTTTGTAAAATAATCTCTCAACTTCCATATGTGATGCTTAGTTAGCATTCTCCTTTTTGCCTAAAGCATGAAGCATTTTTGGACTCCTTGTGTAGAGTTGTTCATCCTCTGTTTTTTTCTGCATAAACTAAAAATTGCATATGGCTGTTTTTTTTCTAATTTGTTAAAGAAATTCTGTCCACCGGGGTTATTCTGTCCGATAACAGTTTATCTGATGGGTATCGGTATTGAAATGCTGTTCCATAAACATCAAAGCATAGGAAGTAATCTTGGTTGGGGCCTGAGCTTGTACATGTAGTGTTGGTTTTAACAGAAATTATACTTGTAATTTGATTTAGAAGTCATGAATTTGAAGTATGTAACATGTGCCGATGTCGTTTGGGCAAAGGTCCACAGTTGGATAGTTTTTTGCAACAGCAGCATGCTCTTTACCTAGAGCGCCTAACCTCTAGATCTACTTTAGATCAACAGTTGGATGCTATCAAGGTGACCGTAGTACATAAAACTATTGTACTAAGGACTTTTTATTAAATGCAAATACAAACATTCAATTCCAGTTCATATAAAGAAATAAACGATTTTATTTCATTTATAGTTTGCCAAGGGCTTACAAGTCCAACACTCCTTCCTTTTTTTCCCAACTTGAGTTTCCATGGCCTTCCTCCACCCCTAGTAGAACATTAACTCTTGAATCCTCGTATTAACATATGATATACAAAGCATACGGGTATGGTACGATGTCATATAACCACATAGAACCATGATACAAAGGCACCTAATGCTCATCGATGGTCAACATTTGGCGCGCACGTCGGCGACACAATTGAGGGGAGTAAGTTGTTCTATGCTGTGGGGCCGATGGTGGAATAAGATATGCAGAAGGTGATGACTATTTCCTACATGGTAAACATATCGGAAATTCTATTACATGGTTCTTTTCATGAAAACCAGAAAAGGTTGAGGGCAACCTACAAGTATTTGTTGCAAAGGCAAGATGATTGAGAGTGTTCATTGAACATTTCCATGAAATTATCTGAGTGTGAAAATTTTATATTCTTCTCACGCTAAGCACACCCATTAGGAACGCGAATGAGTCAACCTTTTTTACATCATGTTGTAAGATTTTTTCTCTCAATTAAAATGTCTACTAGAGAGAGAGAGAGAGTCCAATATAATTTTTAGATGAAATTTGAATAAGGAGGTTGGGTACTACAAATGTTTGGATGGGGGATAGTATCTCTTTATCCCGTTAACTTGGGTACTACGAATTCTTCGATAAAATGTGTATGAGGAAGATGGTTGGATGGGGGATATCTTGGGTGTAAAAGGGGCTTCATCCTCCGTGATAAGCTATCATAGGATGAGTTACTACATCATAATTACGTAATCCGCTATATTTCCATCAGTAGTATCTATCTCTTCCTTATTCCTCAAATCAATGAACATGAACGAAGGATAAATATTATCACCTTGTTCATTGTCTCTCAAGAAAAGATGTATATGTATATGCCAAATTAGTGTGTCGGTGTCATTATCCATAGTAATATAGGATGCATTACAAGAAATTTTCATGGTAACACCTTTCAAGAAAATCGGTTTTTTAATAACTATTCAGGTGAGTAGATTACTTAATAACATTACGCCAAAGTTTTTTTTCCCACTTTGCAGTTAGAATAATTTATGTAGTTCGATTCCAAATAAAATTTCTCATAATTATGTCAAATTTCTTTTCCTTTTTATTAAAGTTGTAGCTTAAAACACTTGAAATAAGTTGGAAAGAAAGATAGGAGTTTAAAAGAACAACTCTCTGCGGAGATAAAATAAGGTGAAAAATTCACTAAGGTAAAAATTTCAATATCACGTCATGTTAATTCCTGTGAAGTCGAGTGCTTCAAGACGATTTAGATAGGTAGGGGTGGATGGTCTTTATTCAAAATACACTCAGTCTTGAAATTGAACCCAACGGTGCGAAGAATAGCTAAGAAGGTCAGCGATATTTACACCTTGACGCTTCTACGAAGATAACGATGCCATCTGCGGAGGTTATATTTACTCGCTTTCTCGTGGGACAGCATGTGCTGGATACTTTGGCAGCCTTTTCCTAATTTTTTTATTTGATCGCCGACTTGTGACTATTATTTCTCTCTTTGGTTCTATACTCAATCTTTAAGCCTTGTAAACTTTCCCGTTTACAACATGCCAATAATGACACTGACGCAAGCATATTTGCCGGTAATATGGATAAAACTACAAAGGTAAATGTGGACTTCGCAAGGATATCATTGCAAGTTTGCATGATGCAAAAAATCCAATAATAAAATGGGATCAATGAGACATACGATACAAGCTATAAACGTGATTTGTGATGACAAAATAAAACTATTCCCCCCTCCCCCCCAAATGAAGAGATCTGTTGGCCAATTCTCATACATTTCCTCATAGATACATTGTGATCCATGTTCATATTTACACCCGCATTCGAGGCAGCTCTCGTCGGGAGATGTACAACTAAATATACAGTTTCCAACTAATTGGTTGTTCTGAAGAATGCAATTATCCAAGCAAGTTACATAAATCCAGTTCAACTATCACACTTGTCGGGGGGTGGGGATGTTTAATGGCAACAGCTGCAAGATGGGGGGTGAGGGTAGAGGTAGAAAGCCAAATTCATGATATAGGGCATGGAAGCCAGTATATCAACTCAAACGACTTCATTTCCTTCAAGGAACTTCATTTGCTTCAATTGGTGTGGAAGTTATCGTAGCATTGGGACCTTTTACATGGACAAGTACTTTACATATACATCATGAACCTTAATAATGCGAATTTACATAAACCCAATTCGGGAAAAAGAAATGCTCTGCAAGTTATACGCTCACGCTCATTACTCTGGAAGACAACTCCACGAGGTCACCTTCACAACCATCAACGCTGACCTGTGGTATCAATAACAAGCCATACTAATAAATACAAGCAACTGCGAGATAGCATTCCGAGTTAAAATCTTAACATGATAAAGGACTAGGGAGATACCACAAAATCTGTTGATTTGTTATTTGAAATATAGTGATCAAGTGCAGCATCACCATGAAGAATCTTGGCTCCACATCCTGGATGATCGACTGAACCAACTGCTTCTTTGTCAACTATGACGGCGTCTATTCGCTCATCGCCAACCTTTACATCTGGAATCTGGACACAAAACAATACACACACTTGAACTTAATGTCCACATAGACAATACAAGGAAGAAGAGTCGAACAATATATTCAATGTGTGCAGGCCTCACTCATATAATAGAGGCTAAGACGCAGATAAGAATGTTAAAAGTGTTCGACATGCAAGTCCATGGCAAGCCTGTAAACATATATTAGTTTCCTTTGTATTTCTCTGTTACTTTTCTTTTCTACCGTATGCTTTATGTAATTTACCCATAGGCTACTCTCCTATATAAGAGAGCCTAGGGCTGATGGAATAAACACTTCTTCTATTTTTCCCAACATGGTATCAGAGTGACGGTCCTAGACCGGAGTTCTTGAAACCCTAGCCCTATCCCTACCCCTCCCGCGTGCCTCTCTCTCCGCCGCCGGCGCCTACCCGCGCCCCTGCGCCTCCGCGCCCCTGCGCCTCCGCGCCTGTGCCTGCGCGCCCTCGCGCCTACGCCTGCGCCTCCGTGCGTGCGTTGCGCGCCCCTGCGCCTGCACGCCCTTGCGCCTGCGCCTGCGCGCCCCCGCTCCTGCGCCTGCGTGCGTCACTGTGCGCGCCCCTTAGCGCGCTCCAGCGCGCCCCTGTGCGCCCTTCAGCGCGCACCTTCGTGCCCTCCAGCGGGCACCTTAGCGCTCTGTGCGTGCCTCATCTCATGTGCGTGCGCCCCTGTGCGTGTGCCCCTGAATCAGCCCTACACGTCTCTAGAGCGCACACCGTCAACTAAATGGGTTTGGTTGCTTGAAGTCTACACATGCAACTAAACCGGTATATGTCCGTGTAGACGATCTTATCTTCAGTCTATCGCTCCAGTCTTCTGTTTCCAGTATGTCAGAAAGCAAGGCGGATATTCCATCTATAGGCGTCTTTTGTGGTCCAACGTCTATCGTAAAGATGGATGGTACGAACTATGAACTGTGGACGATGCAATTCATGAGTATGATGAAGTCAACTGGTAAGAAGCACATTCTTACCGAAGAAGAGCCTGCTGAGAAGACTGGAGCCAATGCCTCATGGGAGGCAGATGATGCATACACCAAAGTCTGGTTATCTGGAACTTTGGCGATCGAGATTGCCAATGATATTCTTCATCAGCCCACGGCTAAAGACATGTGGGATATTCTGGCAGGCACATACTCTCAAGCGAAGAATGAGTACGTTGGAGATTCTCTAATCTCATGGAGGAGCAAGAAACAGACTGTGGTAGCCAGGTCTAGTGCTGAATCTGAATATAAGGCTATGGCTCAGGTTAGCACAGAAATGATGTGGGTAAAGGCTGTGCTTACAGATTTATGTATAGAAGTCCCACTTCCTATGACCTTAGAATGTGACAATCAGGCAGCCTTGTTCATTGCAAACAATCCAGCATTCCATGAGCGAACCAAGCACATTGAAGTTGACTGTCACTTCATATGTGACATGATTCAGAAGGGATTCATTGCTACATCCCATGTTAGTTCAGAGAATCAAACTGCAGATATATTCACCAAGGCATTACTACGAGGTCCATTTCAGAAGTGTGCGTCCAAGCTGAGCATGATTGATATCTATGCTCCATCTTGAGGGGGAGTGTAAACATATATTAGTTTCCTTTGTATTTCTCTGTTACTTTTCTTTTCTGTCGTATGCTTTATGTAATTTACCCATAAGCTACTCTCCTATATAAGAGAGCCTAGGGCTGATGGAATAAACACTTCTTCTATTTTTCCCAACACATTTAGTAATAATTGTTATTGCACTTGTATCATTCAATATCTGAAACAAAATGTATTTATGTAAGCATTATTGATCAGCTCCATCTGCGCGAATAGGGATACATTCTATGGTGATTTTAGGTATCATACAACTAATAATCTAAAGAATAAGATCATACGATATGATGTCAAAATTGTTGATCTAAGGAGTTAGGCCGAGGACACAACTAATGTCATGTAATGTTATCCAAAGAATATCACCGATCTGAAAAAGGTGACAATCTTCAAAAAAGGCTGACGTACATCTGATATTCAAACTCTTGATGCAGGTCATTCGCAAAGTAATGGAGTCGAAGGTGTCAGACTTAGATAGTTAACTTGACGAGATCTAGTAAGATCCATATCATAGTCGGTCACGAGACGGACACTTATTCTTTGGCCGGGGACATATCTATATCTATATATCTGAGTGTACATTTGGTTGGTAATTAAGTTGATGATTTGACAAGGTCTATATAGTATATAGTGCTTATTGGTGTGCATATAAAGGTATATGAGGTGTATGATATCTCAACGACTTTTTTTGAAAGGGATCTCTAAGAGGAATTATTAGGGTTTATACACAATAAACTGGGAGATAAGGGCTCACTTATGAAACATTGGAGTACTAGTGAATTCCACCACTGATTGTCCTGCTTAAGAAATAAGAAACGAATTCGAGAATACCAATATACATTTTGGAAAGTATATGATTGGTGTTGTTGCCCTATAATCGATTAAGAAATTTTCCACTCAACAATCGAAGGAGACATACATATAAGGGAACATATAGTTCAGGTTATCCAAGTCCTCTAATGCATGAATATTGGGAATACTCAATATTGATGCCATAATAATAAGATTGTACGTCATGATGAAACATGATGAATTTTAGTGACTCCACTTAAAAAATGAGATTTAATAGGATTAAATTTCAGTTCATTGAATCGAGTCAACACCTTGATCAACGTGTGGTTTGGTATCGATTCGATCAGATATCTGTAAAAGGTTATTATCCATAAAATTCGATCCATTCTAATATTAAGTCATTCTACATGGTCTATACAACCTCCCTATCAATATGTACAAGCATTCCAGTTGTTGAACAAAAAAAGTCCTGCGATTGGGAGTTCTTTATTTGCAAATAGTACCTATTCTGAATTTCAATATCCAAGTGATGAGTTGGGATATTCACTTATCGTAGTATTATAAGCCGATTGTGAGAATTAGATTCCCCATGGATAACAGATAACACTATAATACATCACTATACGAGAAATTAGGAGTCGGAATACAATATTTCATTGACTTTATGGTCAAGCATGTGATTTCGATTCCCATTTGATAAGATGATTAGTTATGTGAATTTGATTCACAATTTTTGATGAATGAGTTGAGTAATTGGAATGAATTCAGTTCACAAAGATGTTCAGTTTGGTATTGAATAATTAACTGTAATCCAAGTTCAAATAGGTTAAAGTTAATTTAAATTCAAGTAGGGTTTGACTCAAGTCAAGTTGGTGGACACCTACCTCTTCTATTGAGGGGTGGATCACCACCATAAAGTCCTATTGGACTCTTAACTTTGGGCGTTCACCTCTCTCCCCCAATATGCCCCTAAATATCTATTTCACCGGTACTTTGTCAACCTGAAAAATGAAACATCGTAGACATGTTGTTGATATTTTGCCCAAGTCAGCTAAAAAAGGGGAAACACGTGGAGTTCTATTTTCTAGAAATTAAAGTTTACAATGTGTTTTGTGATTGATATAAAATAGAAACACACTTATTTGCTAAAATAGATGTCTAAATACAAAGTTCGTAGCTGTCATCATAATCACCACACAACCTAATATGCAGTACTCAGTTTGGCACATAATAAGAACTTGTCATGTAGAATGCAAAAATAAGTCGAAATAACAAATAACACTCTCACAAACGCAAAATTTATAATATAATAGTAAAAATAATTGCCACATATAGGTTGTTCGTTGCTATTCAGAAGACTACAATTAGACATAACTATATCATCAAAAAATCTAAAATTAAAACCCGTATTGAGCACATGAACACTAAATACTGTATTAACTACATATGTCATGAATTTGATTTAAGAATCTTGAGAATCCCAAATTTGGAACCCGCCTATACAATCATATACATTGTACAGTTTATTGTGTAACCTCGAATGTTGGTGGGCGAAGCACATTATCTAAACACGGGTCTCGTTGACATGGTCGACTCACTAACATGAGCAACGTTTATTTGTGTTTACATGTATAATATATCTTATGACTAATATGAAGGATATGGTTAGATCCTCAAGCGCATCACGGAAGCGTGAGCGTCGTATCGAATACGACGAGGAGCGACTAGTCGGACTAGTTGCTCGATGCAGCGGAATTTAAAAAAATTTTATATGACGAAACCACATGATCCAAGAACACTTCTCGAATCGTTTCGTATAAACCACAAACAAGTAATAGGATTACCTCTTGAAGCGTGGTTGCGATCGAGTCTCTAAAGAAGAGACCTCCTGTCTGAAGTCCGATCCGACAGAGGAGACGCTTGCGAGCGCGGGGATGAATCGCGTGCTTCTCGCAATCCATGTTGATGATCCAAGCGGCGGATCTCCTGATCTCGACACACGAGATTCGACGTCTTCTTCACGAGCGAGGCGCACCGAAGGAGACGGAGATCCACGAGCAGAAGAACGGGCATCATAACGATGATGCCGCGGCGATGGAGAACCTCTCCATGGCATCCATGGTGGACGGTCATAAGAGGGAGAGAGAGAGGGCTGATGTCTAGAGAGAAAGAGAGAGAGATGCTTCTCAAGCATTATATGTGTGTAATAGAAAGCATGGTATGCCTCTCTATTTATAGGGTTTTGGGATCCAAGGATCTCAATCCATGTGACATATAAAATCAATGGATGAGATTGATTTATGTCAATCCAATGGTCAAGATTGTTGTTGGTAAAAACCAACAACTTGTGATTTAATTTGATAAAAATATATTTGATAAATCAAATAAATATTAATACCATATTAAATCAATCAAATAAGGAGAGAGGAATAAAGAGAGATCAACCTTCCTCTTTGGAAGGGGGACGGCCACCAATTTCACAAGGAAATTGGTGCCGCCCCCCTCTTTCCAAAAGGGAGGGCAATCTCATGGCAATCCATGAGATTGCACATCTCCTTGAATTTCTCTCTACTTATTTTCCAACAACAATTTGTTGGTATTTTAATTCACCAAAATAATTCTCAATTAATTTTGGAAATATTGCAATCTTGACATTGGAATATTGTGAATCATATTCACAACCCAAAACCAAATGTAATTTACATTTTCAATTAATTAGACAATGTGTATCCAAAACACATTAATAATTAATCTACTATTATAAATTATATTTAACTCTCTCTAATACATTATAAATCACATTTATAATATATTATGAATAATTGGATATTACTATCCACATTATTGTTATCCTTGATAATTAAATCATATTTAATCATCTTGGATCTCTTTATCTCATGTGTTCAAATAATATGAATCACATTCACATTATTCATATCTTTGATAATCAAATCACATTTAATTATCTAAGATAACTCTCTTTATAATATGAATCAAATTCATATTAATCTTGATAATTAAATCACATTTAATTATCCATTTTCTCAATGCTCGGATACATATATCAACAATAGAATTATCCATGAACTCTTTCAAGGA